>JALBZB010000078.1:0-54664 GCA_038050625.1 Pythium sp. MPC-2022a
TTCTTGCTCATTCATTTGAGCCGCATTTCGTGTTGTTTGGCGCAGTAGTTTTTGAGAAAAGCTGTAAAACGTAAATTTTCTAAACTTGTGGCGCGCATTTACAAATGTAATCCCGTAGAACTTTTGAAGAGTGATCGCTGCAGTTTTTGTGTATATGTTTACTGTGAAAAATAAAGTAGATTTACTGTGAATATGTGAAGGGGGGAAGGGGGCGGTTTTCACCTGAACGCATAACGGGCTTTTCGTTGGTGGAAGCGCAAGATCGAGTGATCGGCAGGGAGCGAGCGAGCGAGCGAGCGGACACGACACCTGGTCATCCATCGACGAGCAGATACACGCAGCAGATACAGGGCGGGCTCCTCTTTTACACGTACGCGACGCAGCAGAGTGTAGGCGCGCGGCCAGAGTCTTGTGCGCGTCTCTCTTACTGAGCGAGCAGGCAGCAGCACCAGCAGCGGAAGGAAAGGGCGGATCGCACTTCTTGGGTTAGAAACTCCTTTAAACAAGAACGAAGAGAAGCGAAGCGAAGAAAAGAAACGGAAACAAAAACAAACAAGAACAGACAGAAGGAGCATGGCGTCGTCGGATGGTATGTGTGTGCGGCTTTGTCGTGCTTCGTGGTAGCGGTGACAGCGTGTGTACTAACAGCGACTGCGTGTGTCTGTGTCTGTGTGCGATCGGTGATGAACTCTGTGCGTTTGCTACTGCTGCTGCTGTTTCTGATGGTTGTCCTATCACGTAGATGAACAGTTGGGAGGTGCGTCGCCGACAGTGTCGGACTCGGACTCAGGCGCAGAGACGCAGGTGAAGAAGGCCGTGAAGAAGCGCAAATTGAGCAAGGCGTCGAGCAAGAAATCCAAAAAGAAAGTGAAGAAATCCAAGATCGTGGAAGATAGCGACGAAGATGAAGATGAGAAGGTGCGTATGGACATTTAGGCCGTTGGATACGAGCAACACGTGGCTCATATGTTGGACGCTTGGTTTGCTGTTGTTGCAGCGCCCCAAGTCGGCGTTCATTGAAGATGAAGCGTCGGAAAGCGATGACGACGCGGTAGGTGGCGGTAACTCGGATGATTCCGACGACGACGATGACGACGGCGAAGACAAGAACGAGTACGAAAACGACGGCTTCGTGGTCGACGATCTCGACGACGAAGAAGAATCGGATGACGATGGCGGTCGACATCGTCGCCGCCGCAAGAAAAAGGAGAAAAAGCTCAAGCGTTTGAAACAGAAGGTTGAAGAGATCGACGACGAAGATCTCATGCTCGTGCGCGAAAACATGGGCATGGACGCTGGTCCGACGCGAAGCGACAGCGAGGACGACGACGACATGGGGCGCTCGTCGTCGAAGAAACGAAAGGGTGACGACTCGGGTTTGATGTCGCGAGAGCTCAGTTACCGCATGTTTGGTGACTCGGACGAAGAAGAAGAGGACTCGACGCCAGCTCGCAACAACAACTACTTGGGCAATGACGAATATGAGAGTGATGACATTGACGAGTTTATCGTCGACGACGATGAAGAAGGACGCGAAATGCCACGTCGTCGCCGCAAGCAGGAGCCACTCCCGTCGTCGATGCAGGGTCCCTCCGTCTACCAAATGGGCGAAGCTGAAGAACTCTTCGGCGACATGGATGCGTTCCTCGAAGCCACGCGCGGTATGAAAAATGACGCTGCTGCACCCGTGCAAAAGTCCAAGAAGGCGATGTTGTTGGAGAAATTCGAGCCAAGCGTGCTGCGAGAGCACATGATGACGCCGGAGATCATTTCTGTGCGTGATCGCGATCTCCCCGAACGGTACCAGGACATTTTCGCTGATCGTGAGTTTCCTGATGCGGAAGATCGAGCGGAGGAATCTGAATGGATCAGTGATTTCATCATCAAGAGCATGGAGCGAAAAGGTCAGCGCCACCCTGTTGCTTCGCGTGGAGAGATCGTGTCAGCCATCGATAACGTTTTGCGATTCTACCACGACGAGAAGTTGGAGCCGGCGTTCGTGCAGCGATACTACAAGGAGTACTGGAAAGTGGCAGGATTACACACCGAACACCTGTACGAGATTTTGGATCTTGACGTGAAATGGGACAAGCTGGACCGAAAGCGCAAGTCTCTTCAAGCAGGAATTCAACGCGCAGTGGACGCGGCAGGTGCGAAAGAGTCACGATTTGTGCGTGAATGCTACGAGCGCCTTTTCCAGAACCCGAACGAGAAGGTCTACCAGGATTTGTCGGAATTCTTTGCTCTGGATGCCCAAGAGTCTGCGTCGAACGAGCTCTCTGCGAACGACCGCAAGTATCGCCGCCCTGTGCGACGCAACTTCTACCAGATCTGCACCAAGGCAGGATTGCGTCCATTGTCGGTTGCGTTCACGATGAATGCTACTGTACTGGGTGGAATTGTCGCCGGCATTGAGAATGACATCTCATTGCGCGACGTGCCAACCCCCGAAGAGAGTCCAGGCGTGTTTTCGCAAAAGTACACATCGAAGGAATTCCCGACGGTTGATGATGTCATGAAGGGTGCGAGACACATTGCAGCAAGCAAAGTGGCAGCCGAGCCAAACATTCGAAAGTGCATCCGTGATTTGTACCGTCAGAACGCCCGTTTGTATACCGAAGCGACAGTGAAAGGCAGGGAAGAGATCGACGAGTTCCACTATGCTCATGGTATCCAGTACCTCGTTGGCATGCCTGTGCTCGACGTTTTCGAGAGCAAGGATATGTGGCTGAAGATTGTGCGTGGAGAAAAAGAAGGATTGCTGACAGTCACGATGATCAACGACAAAGCGCAGGATCTGTTGGACCCACTCGAGCCGATCTACCTTGCAGCGAGTAATGACTCCGACGAAGAGTGGCAGACCCAGCGTCACTTGGTCCTCCAGGAAGCCATCAATGCTTTCATGATTCCCTCGTTCGAGAACGAGCTGAAGCGAGACCTGCTCATTGCATCCCGCGAGGCGGTTGTGAAAGAGTGCGGTAAATCGATGAAGGAGCGCTTGTCTGTCCGTCCGTACGAGCCAGCAGATGGAGTGGATCCGTTCATCATCTCGATCTGGATCGAAGGAGGCATGGATGCGATTGCGCACATTGTGGCGCTTGATGAGAACGGAGAGCTGATTGACAAGACGCAGGGCTACTGCAGGCGTGAAGAGAAACACATTCAGAAATTGACCGACACGCTGTACAAGTTTCTCCAGGAACACTCGCGCACGCACGTCGTGGTGATCAACATCTCTGCTGGCATGAAATGTATGGACATGGGCGATTTGGTGGATGCACTTCGTCGCCAGTTGGGACGACAAGATGCGTCTCGTTTTGGGACCAAGGACGGTCGTGACTTCCTCGACATTGTATTCTTGAAGGATGATGTTCCGAGCATGTACAGTCGTTCGAAGCGCGCTGAGCTGGAGTTCCCAGAGGAATCGGAAGCCGTTCGAGCTGCCATTGGTCTTGGTCGATACCTGCGCAACCCAGCGTCCGAGCTGTGTGCCATGTGGGGGAATGTGTCGCTGGACGAACCGACTCGTGGCCGCGAGCTCCTGTACCTGAATGTGAACCTGATGCAGCACTCGCTGGTGAAAGATACGCTTTTGAGGGAGTACGACCGAGTTTTCGTCCAGCTCATCAACAAGTTCGGCGTAGACATCAACTTGCTCGCGAACCACAAGCACACGTCGTACCAGCTGCAGTTCATTTGTGGTTTGGGTCCCGTCAAGGCTGCTGCTGTGCTGGACAAGGTGCGAGCGAAGAGCTACATTGATCGCCGTCAAGAGCTGCTCTCGAAGGGATTCGTGGGCAAAATCGTCTACCGCAACTGCGCGGGCTTTGTTCGTATCCGCGAGCGTGATGCACTGAAGGATCTGCCGCTGAACCCGCTGGATGATACGCGAATTCACCCTGAGAGTTACTACATGGCGGTGAAGATGTGTGGTGATGCGAACAATAACTCGACGATCGACATGTACGATCCGAACCAGTACTCGTTCGCTGTGGAAGATACCATGTTCCAGTCTGCGTCGGCTATTCGCAGTCGCAACGCGCCTCCAAACAAACGATTGGACGATGCGGACATTCAAGATGCGCTGGCGGAGCTCGACTTGCCAGCGTACGCGAGTCGACTTGAACTGCAGAAGAAGGGGCCAAAATTGCTTACGCTGGAGTATATCAAGCGAGAGCTCCGTTATCCATACTTTGACAAGCGCGAGAAGTACCAGGTGCCGAAGGACGAAGAGCTCTTCTTCTTGCTGAACGGTGAGACGAAGGATACGCTCCGTCTGGGAATGATCGTGCCGTGCACGCTGTTGCACATGTCGGGCGATTTCGTGCGCGTGCGACTTCAGAGCGGCATTCGATCCAGTCTGCGTCGCGATCTGCTGCCGGATTACATGTCGGAGGTGCGATCTCAAAACTTCCCCAAGGGCGTGACTGTGAATGCCAAGATCTTGCGCTTTCAGCCAGACCCGCACGGTCGCTACGAGATCCAGCTGGGCTGCAACCAGCGTTCGCTGATCGACGTGTCGATGTGCTTCAACTCGGACCAGTTGCCGAGATACGCCAACCAGAAGCAGATTGTGGAAGACAGTGTCGCGCGTATCGATCGTCTGGTGAACCAGCTCGCGATTGAAGACGACAAGCCTGGCGCCAGTGACGTGCACACGAGTGGGCTCGCGCCAAAGAGAAAGAAGCGACAGATCGCGCACCCGCTGTTCCGCAACATCAACTGCCAAACGGCCATGCAGTACTTGCGCGAGCAGCCTGTGGGCGATGTAGTTCTGCGTCCGAGTACGTTGGGCTCGGACCACCTGACGCTAACGTGGAAGATGATGGACGGCGTGTACCGCCATTTCGACATTGAAGAGAAGAACAAACCGTCGGAGGCGCGTATCGGTCAGACGCTCGTGATCAAGGAAGAGCCGTACGAGAACATCGACGAGCTGATCGCGCGCTTTGTGGACCCGATGAACGAGCTCGTGGACGAAGTGCTGCGTTACAAGTACTTCAAGAACATGTCGCTCGAAGAGGTGCACGAAGACTTGATCAAGCAGAAGAAAGCGCATCCGTCGCGTATCCCGTACACGCTGCACGTGTACAACAAGTTTCCTGGCTGCTTCTCGATCACGTTCATCGCGCGCACGACCCCACACAGCTGTCACATGGAAGTCAAGTCTGGCGGCTTCCGATTCTTTGGTCGCATCGAGTCATCGATCCTGCCGACGTTGTCGCAGGCGCTGCAGTTTTTCAAGATGAAAGCGCTGGTGGCGCCTCCGAGCGCGTCGGCTTCGCGACCAGCAGCTGGCAGCTCGTCGTCGTACCACCGTCCAGAGAGCAGCAGCGCGCCGTTTGCGCAGCGTCCGAGCTCGTCGTACCAGCGTGAAGGAGGAGGAGGCGAGCGTCGTTACGAGTCGCGCTGGGATGACCGCCGCGGAGGGGACAACAGCAGCAACTACCGTAGCACGGATGGTGCTGGAGGCGACCGCCGTTACCCCGACAGCAGTAGCAGCAGCAGTCGCTACCGCAACGAGCCGGTGCCGTCGAACGGCAGTCGTCGTCAGTGGTAAGGAGAGAAACATGGTGGTGTTGAGAAGAGCGCTTGCATTCGACACTGTGGGCTGCTCAGTTGGCGATGAACGACAGAAGCGGTTGGGACTTGGACTGGGGTAGCAGGAAGGAAGCCTATTAGATATGCACATCTGCACATTTGCTACTGGAACGCCCGTAAAGATGTAAAACGACACAAACAATATAAAGAAACCAGCCCAAGCGACGAAAGTAGCTCATGATATGTCATGCATGTGCACCCAAACACTTTGCTGGTCCAGCTTTCCATTCTTTTGTTAACTGGACAGCTCGGGAGTGTACCAGTTGTGGGTACAGTGTTGCCATCACATTTTGGCGAAGAGAGAGGAGAACTTGGGAATGGCTGAAGCGACGCTCCAGCAGACGGATCTTCTTCTTTGGATGACAGGCTTGTCCAGCTGATGATTCGCGCGGTCTCTCTATCTATAGACGCACGCGTGTGGTGGACGATACGCATAATGTGCGAAGAGGTGTGCGGATCTGTATTGTGACCTCTATCTCCCACACAAGATCTGTTTGATCAGCACACACACCCCGCATTGCTCACCAAGCGAAGAAACCACGATGACGCGCTCGCGATGCTCCCGTCACGCATGGAGATCCGCCGTGATCTTGTACGCGCTTCTGCTATGCGCGTGGCACTTGAGTTCAGGTACGCACGCTCGATCAGTTTGGCATGCTTCATATGCTGTGAGAAACTGACCGTGCGCGTCGAGTTTCATTCATTAATGTAGTGATTGGCGTCCGAGATCCGCAATTGATGTGGTGCACAAGCCCATTGACGCCTGCGTATATATCGACACCGAACGATGAGTGGATCGACGTCCCAGACACCAGCGTCGACGTGCAGCTGCCGAACGAAGCGCTGGTCATGATCTCGTACGATGTCTCGGTGTCGCGAATAGAGGAGATGCGAGAGCTCACAGTCGCGCAGTCCATAGAGGAGAACGAGCTCGCGTTCCGTGTGGTTGTGGGCGGATTGCCGTATCGACAGTCGGCGGTCACTGTGGGCGATCGAGAGCCGCTCGTGACCACAGCGAGCGGGTATTTGGTGCTGGAGATGTTCGCTGGCGATCACCACGTGAAACTGCAGTGGAAGAAACGCGGCAACCGAATCAGCATGTGGGTCATCTCGAGTCAGTTGCTGGACGGCTTCGTCGGTGGCAGGAATCTCGTTGTGTCCGCGCAGCATCGATACCTTTGGCACACACAGCCGCTCGCGTCGGTGTCGCTCGTGAGCATGGACACGTGGGAAGCCGTGCCGGACATGACGCTCCACTTTCGGCTTTCGGAGACAGCGACATTTCGGATCTTCTACCAGCTGCCAGTACGCCCAGAGCTTGTCAACTACGTGAGAGGTATGTGGAGGTTCAGTGTTCAATAGCCGCTTGCAGTTGGGATGAGCGGCGGGTGGGCTCACAGTTTTTGTGTCGCTCTGCATCGATGTAGAAAGCGGCGCGCGTGACGAAATCGAATCGGTTCTTCAAATCAATGGGCTTCGATATCGAGAAACAGGGTCATACGGCATCTTAGAAGGCGGTACCAAGGCGACCGTGAATCTCCAGGGCTGCGTTATTGTAACTCTTCAGCCAGGCGACTTCAGTGTCGTGCTCTATTGGAAGAGACTGGTGGGGTCGACTCGCCCTTGGTACTCGTCACCTTCTGCGATCGATGGGTTTGCGATGGGGCGGGTGCTCGCTGCAGTCGGGGAGCGATATCTGAACTCAATGTCGGTCTACAACCTCGGTCAGCTGAAGCATGGAGCACCAGGCGAGTGGTCAGACGTTGGGGACTCGGTGCTCCAGTTCAGCTTGCCTAAGGCGTCTCAAGTGACCCTGAGCTACAACTTGCCTCTGGCACAGAGTGACAACCCCCAGTTCCAGAGCTGGACCGAGGACTTCTGGAGCCGAATTGAGACCCGACTGATAGTCGATGGGATCGCGTATCGGCATCTCTCTTCCTACGTCGACGGCAAAGTGCGCGGAATCAAGAACGCGAAAGCTAGCATGGTGCTCCCGCTCGCAGGTGGGACGCACACAGCCCGACTGCAGTGGCAAAATGTCGGCGGAAGCAAGTGGACGTCCGTGAGTTTCATCACTGACCATGCGTCTTCGTATGCGTCCGTGTTTCTCACCGTGAATGCTTGGAACAATGATCCGAAAGTTGTAACCCCACGAGATGTCTATGGACGTGAAGATGAGTCGCTCAGTATCACAGGGATATCTATTAGCGATCTGAAGGGCTCCATGGAACTGGATTACGATGTTACAATCCGCATGTCGGTGACCTATGGCGTCTTGACGCTCAAACCGACACAAGGCATCACTTTCTCCTCTGGGAATGGAGTGCGCAACGAATTTCTGCTCTTCAGCGGATCTCTCAGCAGTGTCAACTCAATTTTGTCACAGATTACGTACCAAAGTTACCTGAACTGGTATGGCGAAGACAATCTCCGAATTGTGGTTACCGACCAGAGCAGCACCGGGTTCAGTCCGACGACCTCGCATGAAGAGAGCGTGGTTGTGCATGTTCAGTCAGTGAACGACGACCCGCAGCTTGTCGTTCCAACGACGCAGTTCATGCTGGAGGACGACGAAATCAACATATTCGGGGTCAGTATAAGCGACGTCGATGTCCGCTTCCCAGTGAACGACGCCATCTTCGAGGTCGAGATCTCAGTCATCAGCGGGGTCTTATCACTTGGCTCGGCCACGAACTTGACTTTTCTGGAGGGAGAAGGGTATCTGGACCAGTTTGTGCGTTTCCAGGGATTCTTGCAAGACGTGAACACTGCGCTCTTTCAGATCAAGTACAAGCCTGACCGAGATTTCAATTCGCTACAACACGGGGAGCGGATTGAGATACGCGTGACCGACTACAACCAGCGCGACAAAACGATAACTCAAGTCAGCCGAACGATACCGATTCAGATTCAAAGCGAGGACGACCCAGTGATGATCATCCCAGCAGAGATGTTTGCAGTGACATTACGCGGATACACCATCCAGACTTCGTCGAGTGCAGTCGGAGCGGATAAAGTGTATGCTCGCCTCCAGATAATGTCGACGTTTGGCAAACTCCAGCTTTCTGGGGAGCTCGACAACCTGAACGGTCCAGTTGAACAAGATCCCCCGGGTTCCAATCCATCCCCGTGGCTTGCGTTCAGTGGGGCAACTGCAGATGTTGACTCGATGATCAGGTCGTTGACCTACTCCAGATCACCGTCGTTCTTCGGATATGAAGTCGTCTTCGTGAGTTTGAGTCACCTCGCCGACTTTTCCGAAGCAGAAGAGTCAACTATTCAGCTTGATCTCAAGCAGGGTAATTCTGACACGAGTTGCGTTCTCCAGAGTGTGTCTCCATCACGTGGACAGGTTCAAGGCGGAACAAAAGTTGTCATTGCAGGTTTTGGATTTGACAAGTGGAGGAAAGGTGGCTTGCTGTGCCAGTTTGGACCAAATCCCCCAGTCGAAGTCACAATCCTATCGGACACTCAGGTGGCGTGTACCTCCCCAGCGAATACCCGAGATGTGTTCTCGCCTAACCAGACTTTCGTTATGCTGACGGATCGAGAGACTTTCTATTCAAACCCAATTTCGTTCACCTTCGAGTCGCCGTGGGTGGTATCTTCCCTGTCCCACACTCAGGGTCCCTCAACTGGCGGGACAAGAGTGCGCGTCCAAGGCGAAAAGTTCCCACGCGTTGCGGACATGGTCTGTTCATTCGGCAACATTACTAGTATCGCTCGCTTCGTCTCACCGTCGGAGATAGAGTGTCAAGCACCTCCAGTTCGTGTTCCGATGCAAGTGCAACTACGGGTCACCACCAACAAGCAAGAGTTCTCAAGATCACTGACGTTCACTTACACAGGTACAACTTTACTGCTGAGGACAATTTGATGATAGTGTTGAGTTCTGACCTTAAGTGCCTGTGATTTTGTCTACTGTAGTTGCCCCGAGAGTTATCTCGTTCTTTCCAAGCTACACACTTGATAGCGGTCACCAAAGCATCACCGTGGCTGGCGAGAACTTCTTTCAGAGCGAACTCATTGCGTGCGTGTTCAACGGCACGAACAGTACGATGGCGACATTTGTTTCATCCACAAGAGTACTGTGCGAGTCGCCCGTTGTGCTGCTTTCTGGTCCTAGCTTGATGGAAAAAGTCAGTCTTGACATCGTTTTCGAAGCCAATCGGTATCGAGCACCCCCGAACTTGTCAATCTACGGTGAGTGGTCCAATATCTTTACTTTTAAACGTGAAACATATCGAATGAGTCTAACCATGTGAGTATTTGCCGTAATGATAGCACGTCCACTGGTGTCGGGGTCTAATCCTCCCTACATTACCGACGGAGGCGAGCGAATTGTGGTTTACGGGTCGAATTTCCCCAACCTAAGCGTGCTCAAGTGCGTGTTCGGGTCAAGTTTAGCACAGCAGAGTGATGCCGTATTCATCAATTCCTCAGCAGTTTCGTGCTCTGTCCCCCAACTCCAGAACCCGAACGTGTGGGTCTCGCTCGATGTGTCTCTGGACGGTGCCAAGGCTATCGACAGCAACTTTCCGTATCTGGTTCGATACATCCCTTTCCCCGCTGTGATGTCCGCAAATCCACTTATTGCTGGACAATCAGGTGCGACGATGACGACAATATTCGCCCAAGGATTGGATGACGTTCACGAGCTGCAGTGCAATTACGTTGGAATTGGCTCGACTCCAGTGATTATTTTGTCCAGCACTGCTGGTCGGTGTCGTGTGCCAGTGTCTCTCCGGTTCGAGTCATTTCAGACGAAATTGCAGGTGGTGCTCGTGAGAACCAGCCAGCGCACAGTGTTGGCGAGCTTCGATTTCACTGTCATCGAAGATATCAAAATTGCAGCTCTAACTCCGCGACTTGGACTGGTCACTGGCGGATACGATATCACGCTTGCGACGCGCTCGACTGACCTACTGAAGACATCTCTTTTTGCCAGCTTATACTGCATGATTGGGAGACTTCGAGTGAAGGCGACTACCGTGAACGACTCGACCATTTCTTGCAAGGTGCCCGCTGTTGGACGTCCGGTCACCGTGCCGATTTCAGTGTCAGCAAACAGCAACGGGTTTGGTGATGGCTCTCCTGCGTATTTCACATATATCTCTGCGATTCAGCTGAAGAGTGTCACTCCTGCACGCTCACCTATTCCTGGAAATGTGAGCATTGTCGTGAATACCGAAGACCCGATGTACCCTGGTATCGGGTGTGTGTTTGGATCGATAAATGTGCCAGGAGTCCTTCTGTCGGAGAACAAGCTTCGATGCGTGTCGCCGCCTCACTTTGAAGAGGAATTGTTGCCTCTTCGTCTGGCTGTGAGCGGAGGAACTGTGGTATCTGAAAACGCGATCATCGTCGAGGTTTACAGTGTTCCAGACACATACTCGGTTATGCCACTGAATGGAATTCTTCACAGCAAAACAGTCGTCACCCTTGTTGGATCGAGATTTTCTTCAGCTACCAGCATCGAGTGCGTATTCCAAGAGTCAGCCATGGTGTCTTCGATGTTACTTATCACCATTCAAGCAACGCTGGTGTCAGATACCCAAGTGGAATGTATCGTACCAAGCTTCAATCAGTCAATGACGTCGATCACCATGTCTGTGATCGTAGATACCGTTAGTGTAGTCCAGGGTGAAACGTTCGCGTTCATGGATGAGCTGCAGGTCCTCTTGGTCACTCCCCTGGTCGGATTTGCTCGTGGTGGTACTGAAGTGAGGGTCACACTAGGGTCTCCAATTCCAGTGAACGCAAGCTACTCGTGTAAGTTTGGAGACTCGACTGTGCTGGCGACTTCGACAACGAACAGCTCTATTGTTTCATGTAAATCACCTCCTGCCGCGGGCACCATTGATTCGACGTACTCTGTCCAAGTAAGCGCGAACGGAGTGGACTTTTTCTCGTCTGCAAATGCAAAGGAGCAACTGTTCCGCTATTTTCCAGACCCGTTAGTCTCACACTACTCTCCAACGGTTGGTTCAAGCGAAGGAGGCACACAGATCGCACTCTACGGCGATAATTTCGTGAACGTTACCGACTTTGAGTGCGTGTTCAATTCAACAACACGAGTCGCTACGATGATCATCAACTCGACCACCATTACCTGTCGCGTGCCTCCAGATTCGGACAATCGTGGTGAAGTATACATTTCGCTGTCTGATCGAAGGTCTACCTTCACTTTACCTCTGCAGCGTCCGTTTGAGTATGTGAGCGAAATTCAAGTCACTGATGTTCATCCGAAGGCGATCCCAGCAAATTTCAACCAGGGCATCCAGGTGTTTGGAACCAATTTCGCTCAAACTGATAGGTTACAGTGCATTTTCGGCTCCTCGAACATGTCAACACGCGCCACAAGAATCTCCAGCTCGCTACTGATTTGCGATCCTCCCTCCCACGTGGACCTTGGGCCTGGGAAGAGGACGTCGAGCGTGGCGATCAGTTGGAATGGGCAAGAGTGGGGCAACGAATACTCCTTCCCAATCCTCGACCCATTGTATTTGCGATCGGCATTCCCTCAGATGTTCGCATGCATGAGAACTGCCGACATTGTTGTATCCGGTTGGGGCTTTGATGGCAACTCGCCACTCATCTGCACGTTCAATGGGATCCCAGTATTCGCCACGAACGTCAGCAAGACGAGCGCTACGTGCCGAACTCCGTATTTCAGTCAAGCAACCGACATTTCGCTTCGAGTATCAAGTTTTGATGGCTTCTTCGCAGACAAAACCATCGCGCTCCGATGCATCCCCGCTCCGATTCTCACGTTGGTAGAGCCGAATACCGCGCTCACGTCGGGACGCTCTGTGGTTGACGTGAATCATTTTAACGTGAGTGGCGAGCTCCAAGCTCGCTGCTGCTTCAATGATACTGCGTGCAGAACTGGTTCGCGGACGAATTCGACCCACGTCCAGTGCGTAACCCCGGTTGCTCAGCCAGGGCAGACTTCCTTGCACCTGGCATTTGGAAACAGCTCTATCGGCTTGGTGCGCTCGACCGAAACCACTTTTCGATTTGTTTCGCCGCCGACAGTGTACAACGTCGTACCCCGAATGCAAATTTACACTTCAACCGCTGCGATCTCTGTCACTGGTCGCAACTTCGCAGACTCGAGTGGTCTTTTGTGTCTTCTGCGATTTGCATATCGTGACCAGTTTGTTCCTGCGCAGTGGAGGTCCAGCTCTCTGATCATGTGTATGATCACGAAGACCGACGCGAAAGTGGCGATACCTGAAGTTACAGAGGTGCTGCTCAGTATTGGAACGAGTGAATTCGTCAGCACGGGCTTCAACGTCACGTTCTTCCCCGAACCAGAGCTGCGTGCAGTTTTACCGGTTTTCCAGAGAGGTGCATCCGATGAGCAACTGATCACGCTGATTGGATACGATTTCGACCCTCAAATCAATTTCTACTGCCGGTTTGAGCGTGAGCTGGCGTCACTTTCAGTTCCAGCACAATGGCTGAACGCTACAATGCTGAGCTGCTCGAAACCACTGTGGGATGCCGAGAAGAGTGTCAATGTCAACCTCTGGACAATGTCAAACGGTATTGTGAACCAGGGAGGATCGGTTTTTGTGGTGGACATGCCAGCTTGCGTTGTACCTTGGAGTATTTCTCCAAATCAAGGGTCTGTCTTCGGTGGTACAATGCTGAAGGTTGTGCTGAACGATCGAGGTTTCAACCTGACGAACGGGAACTGGTCGTGCTGCTTCAACCATATCCTCTGCAGCCCGTTAATAACAACCGAGGACGCATCCGTCATGACCTGCACTGCGCCAAACAACGGACTGCCTGGAATTGTGCCTGTTGAGCTCATAGATGAAAATGGCGCGCAACTGTATCCGCAAAAGAACTGGTTCTACTACTCAACCGCGCCAAAGGTACTCTCAATCTACCCGATGCAGAGTAGAACTGAAGGTGGCGAGTTGGTTTCCATCCATGGGTACGGCTTCAGCTCCATGAGATCGTACAAATGCTGGTTCGGACTGGATCTTGTTGATGCAGTCTACGAGTTCGACAACAGGATCTACTGTGTTGCGCCGTCTAAGCATGATATCACAGTACCCAGTCAGATACCGTTCAAAGTTCTCGGTATAAGCTACCCGCAGAATGAACCGATCGCCATAGAAAGTGATGGGTCGCTGAATTTCAGCTACGTTGTTGTTCCAGAACTTTGGAATGCGACGATAAGCTCGACCAGATTGGCTCAGAAAGGAGGAGGCGATTTGTCACGGACGAGTTTCCTGATTCGAGGCACAGGCTTTTCTAACGCGTCGACGCTCATTTGTGGCATTGGAGAATTCAAGGTGATCGCGACTCTGTCTGATTCGAACGTCGTCACGTGTGGCATGGTGCTGGCGACAAGCGACCTCGGTGAAGCCTTATCGGTCACTGTCTCCAATGACGGAATACTCTTTTCCGATCCTCTTCTTGTTCAGATCAATACTTCGGAGTCTCTGCAACTCAGCGAGGTATCTCCATCACTCGGATCAGTTCGTGGAGGGAATACCATTGAGCTCTCAGGTGTGAATTTCGACAACTTTGACTCACTGGAGTGCGTCTTTGGCTGGGAAGGAAGCGCGAACGAGTCGTATGTCAACGCAACAATAGTGAGCGCTTCCATTGTCCAGTGTCCAGTCAACGGCATCGAAGAAGACCGTGCGTGGCAAGTCCCAGTTCGCCTGGTTTCTCGATCGCGAGGTGTATCCAGCAATCATCTGCTTTATCGATACGTGGAGGATTTCGCCGTGAGCTCTGTGAGTCCCAGTCGAGCGATTTTCGGCTCTACCTCCACGTTCATCTCCGCGAAAGGAGCCATATTCGTCTATTCAAATGACATCCAGTGCTTGTTTCGCGATGAGAACGATTTCGAGAGTCGCACAGTGGCGAGTGGGACGTGGAAGTCGCCGTATGACATTGGGTGCGCAGTACCCCGTTCGTTGAGTCCAGGGCGGTACATGATCGAGATCAGTCTCAACAGTGTCGACTTTGTCCCGCTGAACCGCACCTTCGAAGTTGTCAATGACCCAGTGATAACGAGAGTATCACCACCGCGCGGCCCAATTAGAGGGAACACGGCAGTGATGTTGTCCGGACAGAATTTTCTACCTGAAATGCAATGCTGCTTTGATGAAGCATGCGTTCCTGCGACTTCCTCAAGCTCGTCAAGCGCCGTGTGCGTCACCCCTCAACGCCTTTCGAGTGGGAACGTGTCTCTTTCAGTGTCGCTGGGGATCGGAAAAAGAGTTCCGAGTGAACTGAAATTTGAATTTGTTGATGGACCCCAAGTGAGCTCAGTGTTTCCCTCAGTGCTTCTCTTTGGAGCTGAATACCCAAAAATACTGAGCGTGTATGGCTCGAATTTCGACCCGAGAAGCCAGCCCACGTGCTACTTTGGGAATTCCTTCAAGACTCTTGGCGAAACACGCAACTCGACGTTCGTGGAGTGTCCTGTTCCGTATTTGCCTCTCGTTAACTACACGGTGGTTGAGTTCTCACTTGGGTACGACGAAGATGTTAAAGCTGACTTTGGCGGTGCTGCTGTGGTGCGAAATGGGTTTGCGTACCTGGAGGTCATGAAACCTTCGCTTCTCAATCGGATTTGGCCGCAGCGAGTTGCAAGAAAAGATGAATTGACACAGCAGCAGCAACCTCAGCCCTTTGAATTGCGAGGGCAGTACTACTTCCAGTCGCAGAAAGTGGTGTGTCAGTATTCCTGTAACAGCGGGAAACTCGTCTATACTAGCAGAGCAACTGTCATTTCACAGGACCTGGTGGAATGCGAGGCGGTATTGGCACTTGAAGCTTTCGGGGAGTGCCAAGTATCGTTGATGCAAGGAAACGCGCAAATCTCGAGCCAACAAGTCACAATCACAGTGGCAAATCCTATCCAACTGAACAAGCTGACGCCATCGTTCGGGTCTGGTTCGGGAGGGTCGCTCATTAAGGTTGATGGCGCGGACTTCTCTCTTGAGAGCCGCCCAATGTGCCATTTCAGCCGGGAGAAGAGTGTCGAAGCACTTGTTGTATCAGAGACAACGGCGTACTGCACTTCGCCTGCTGTACTGTTCTCGAATGTGACGCAAGACGTGGAAATGCGAATCTCGGACGGCGGGTTGAACTCGAACTCGCTCGTCTTTACGTTCTATGCTCCAAATCGAATCACCGAGATCACTCCGCCATTTGGACCAGCGAAACGAGGAACACTGATCACTGTGCTCGGAGACAACTTTTCGCCGCGCTTCACCTACGAATGCGTCTTTGACGGCGGAGCTAAAGCCCAAGCGTCAGTCAAGAGCTCAAGCATGCTCACCTGTGCTTCACCGTCGCTGGGGTTGGGCTCTCACACCCTGGGACTAGTGATCAACGGTATCGATGAAGCCAAAAATGATTTTACCACATTCACCGTCGTCCCATCAGAGGTGCTGTATCGTGTCGACCCAGCACAAGGCTCACCGTCCAAGACCAGAGACGTGACAGCAGTGGTTCACGGATCCAACTTCATCAACTCGAAGTACCTGAAGTGCAGCTTTGGCGGAGTCGAGTCGCGAGCGACTTTCTTGTCGCCTTCTGCAGTGGAATGCGTTGTCCCACGCATGCCCTCTGGCGTGAAAACGCTTCAGATTGCGAACAATGGCCAGGATTTCGTTACAACCAGTCCGCCAGTTGTAGTCGCGTACAAAGTTCTGCCAAACTTTGGGATCGACCATATTTCACCGCAAGCGGGACCACTCTCTGGTGGAACAACCGTCCAAGTGGTCGGCATTTTTTCGCTACTGGACGAGTTGGAGTGCATTTTCGGCGAACAGCGAGCCATCGCGAAGGCTGTCAACGCCTCGCATCTCAGCTGTATCGCTCCAGCAACTCTGAGCCCTGGCAGAGTCGACTTCGCAGTTCAAATTGGTCGCTCGTTTACTGAAAGCAGAGACGGAGACTCAAGCGCGTTCACGTACTTGCCATCTCCAAAAGTGTCAAAAGTCCTTCCGGCGATTGTATCCCAGTCCGCGCAGCCTGTGCAGATCACAATTCTCGGCGAAGCGTTCGATTCAGTGGAGATGACAGGCTGTCGCTTCTCAGGTGGTGCTGGGAGTTTACTGTCCTCGTCACCGACTGAGATCAAGTGTCTGTTGAACGCATCGCTCACTGGATTGTTCGCGGTCGAGCTACTCACCTCATCAAACATCTGGGAGGTGATCCCGACGCACACCCGTATCCGCGTGATTCGAGCAGTTGAGCCGCAACTCGCGTACCCATCACGGTTTGACGAGCGTGGAGGAGCTCAAGTTGTCATCACTGCGCGTAATCTGTATCCGGCAGCGCTGACTGTGAAGTGCCGCTTTGGAGATGTGGTCGTCGACGGTCTGATCCTGTCGGAGACAACCTTGCGATGCGTCGCTCCGCCGCTTGTTCCAGGACGATTTATGCTCCAGATCTCGCAAGACAACATCTCGTGGTCTAGCTCTGGGCTGAAAGTACTGGCGTTTGCGTCGCCGATACTCTTCCGCGTATTTCCTGAGAGTGGGGTTGCGGCATCATCCGGGTCAGAAATCACCGTGTTTGGTACGAATTTCAAGCAGTTTCCGGAAACAAGCTGCCGATTCGACAACACCGAAGTGCTGGCGCTGCGTGTAAATGAGTCAGCGATTGCGTGTCGAGCTCCACTCTTGTCTGAACGACGGTCCGTGCTGGTGCGAGTGAGTCTCAACGGCTTTGAAGTGAGCCCGAACGCGTTGAATCTGTCATTTTATGATGACTCCATCTCTCAGAATATGCAGGTGCAGTCTATTATCGAATCACCACGTGATCATTACCGAGCTGTGGTTCAAGACTTGAAACTGTTGGCGTTCGATAGCGACTACGAATGCTTATTCAATGGGAAACCTCAAGGGGCTTTGGTGGTAAACCCCAACGAGCAGACGGTCACGTGCGTCAGCGCCAGTTTTCGCAGAGCAGGTCGGCCGAGCGTCTTTGAATTGCTGTTGAATGGACAACGTGTGCTGGAAGAGAAAATTGAGCGACGCGACCAGGAGTGCCCTACTGTCATCAGTGGCATCTCCACTTCCACGATCGAAACCAGTCGAATCGACTCGGTTACTATCTCGGGATTCCGCTTTGGAATAAACATGAACATTCTCTGTCGCATCGGTGGTGATACAGAGGTTCAAGCGAAAGTGACTTCAGAACGTACGCTGGATTGCCGAGTACCCGACAAGCCGCCTGGGAACTACTCTCTGGAGGTTCTGTGCGGCGCTAGAGTGGCCGCTTTAGCGAGCTTTAGTCTCGAGTACCTTCCACCGGTCATCGTTCACGAGTTTTCCCCTCAAGTCTTCCCGGCAGCTCGAGGGAACTACGTTGTTGAGATCCTCGGAAGATATTTCACTCCGTTGGATCGAGTATTCTGTACATTTGGAGCCGGCGATGCTTTAACCTCCATTGCAGAGTACGTATCCTCGACGAAGCTGCACTGTTTGACTCTGAATGTTGTGACATCGACCGAGATCCAGTTTGTCGTTTTCGTTCCATCGCGAGCGCGTCAAGAGCAGCAAATGGAGCTTATCAACGGTTTGATCCACTTTGTCACGCTTCCAAAGAACAATCTGTCGCTCTCTCCAAGTATCGGCTCATCACTTGGATCGTTCCGTATGAGTCTTCAGGGTGTTGGAGTGGAAGAGTTTTTGCCAAATCGATGCAAGTTCGTGGGCGAAATGGGAGAAGCAGAGAGCGGCGTGCTGACTAACGTTACCAGCGATTTGAATGTGGAGAATGAACTGATGTGCACTGTTCCTCCGCTTCTTCCCGGCAAGTATACTGTGCACATCACGCCGAATGGCCGTGACTTTGTGTCGACTTTGACGGTGTTTACAGCCCACTCTCCAGTTACACTCCTGAGAGTCAATCCGCCAACTGCTCCCTCTTCAGGCGGAAGAACGCTGTCCATTGCCGGTCGAGGCTTCCAGCCTTGGATGAAACTTGCCTGTGGCTTTCGTGCGGCGTCAATATTGTCGTGGACTAGCTCTCCTGCGGTGTATAGATCTCCCACAGCGCTCGAGTGCGTGACCCCGAGGCATCCAATGGGCAACGCAAGCTTTCAACTGCTGCCAGAATCGTCTCTTTTTTCCGACAGTCGCACGATTTCGTTTGAATTCACTTCGGAAGTCATGGTGTACGCGGTTTCACCACAAGTGGCAGGTGTCGACGTCTCTACAAACATTGACGTGACCGGCCAAGGCTTCTTCTTCTCTCCGAATCTCCAATGCAGATTTCACGACAAGTTCACAGATGGGACGTTTGTAAACAGCTCGCTTGTGCGCTGTCGAGCTCCACCCCACATGTCAGCTGTGGTACCATTTCGACTTTCGTTTGATGGTATCACTGAGGTTGAACCTGCACTATCGCTGTCCTACATCACTGAGCCAAAGATTGAGAGCGTGCGCGTCATTCAGAAAGAACCAGGATTTTCAAACAGCACCATGATCAAAATTACTGGAGTGAATCTGATGGAACACGACGACTTGACGTGCGAATTTGATCTCCCCAGTGGTCACAGGTGGCGTTCATTTGATGCAAGGTGGCGAACCCCTGCCGTATCAAACAACAAGTGTGAGGTGGCGTGCTCCGTGCCACTTTCTGTGCCGACAGGAACAGTGGCTGTTCGTTTGACTCAGAGTAGCCTCGAAGGAATGACATCGAATGTCGTCCTCTTTGATCACGTGTCGAGCGTCGTGGTGACAGACATCTTCCCAAGCATGGGTGAGATGGATGGAGGATACCAAATCACCATTCAAAGCCAGTATTTTCCAGATGTGCGGCCAGTGAAATGCTTGTTTGGAAATCAGGAAATGGTCGGCGAGCGGATCTCTTCGTTCGAGATCACGTGCATCGTACCTCGATCAAATGGTCAGAGAAATCCCAGTGTTGCGCTACAATTCGGTGGTTCTCAGGTTGTGTTCGCCACGAACTACACGTTCACGTACCAACCTAGAGCATTGATCCACCAAATTCGACCCGCAGTCGGATGGACCCGTGGCGGAACGATCGTGACGGTGTACGGATCAAAGTTCGCATTTGATGCTTTGCTGGAGTGCGTCTTCGGAGAAATCGCTGTTTCAGCGACGTTCGTGTCCACTCAAAAGCTGGTGTGCGCATCTTCAGCTGTTGTGATCAGGCAGCGAGTTCTTTTCTTCGTTCGGTCGAATGGAATGACTCTCCACTCTGCCATCGACAGCTTGACGTTTGATTTCGTGGCAGCACCAACGATCCTGTCTCTGGAGCCATCCATCGGGTCTGTCGATGGCGGAGCAAACGTAGCTCTTCAGGGCAATTTCAGCGCTCTATCGAAGCGTTCGGAGCAGCTCTTCTGCGTGTTTGGTGACAACGGATTTGCGATTGCCAACGTGACAAGCGATGAGGTGGTCGTCTGTATCAGCCCTCCCCTTCAAACGCAGCAGGTCGCACCGGTGGGGCTCTTCTACCACGTGGAAGACATTGCATTGACAGGATTCAACTTTCGGTACGCGTCGAAACCCGAGTTCTTCAGCACAGTGCCTACGAGAATCCCAGAGCGATGGAACGGCTTTTTATCGATTTACGGACTCAATTTTTTTCAGTCCACAAGAGGGTTCTGCTCGTTTGGGAAATCGCCAGCAAAGCGATCGGCGCTGCGGGTTGTCAGTTCGAATGAGATTCAGTGCGCGGTTCCTCCAAGAATCGCGCCTGGGAGACACTCTATCCAGATTAGTCTGAACGGCGATGAGGTTGTGTCCATCGGAAGGTACCTGACAGTGACCAAAATGCCCGGCGAGATGCAGATGTCGCCTCAAAGGGATTTCATCACGGGTGGGTCAGTTGTGAAGTTCACAGGACCAAATCTCAAGTTTGTGCTCTCGCTGAGCTGCGTCTTCGGATTGAAAAGCACTCCAGCGAGGTTCTTTGATGGCAAGATCGTGTGTGCTGCGCCAAATGCGTCGTCCGCAACCGTCGACTATGAGCGTGTGAACGTGACTCTTGTCAACCAGGGAGAACCATACACCCATCAGAATTTTTCGTTTGAATATGTGCAGTTGCCTCAGATCACGTCCCTCGAGACGGCGACGAACCAGGCTGGGCCACAGTCCACGAAATCGCTAGTGCTTTGTGGCAAGTTTCCAGATCAAGCAGACGTACCAGTGTTTGTGAAGCTTGTCAGTGGCATTTATGGAGAAAATCCCAATGGGAACTCCATTCGTGGGGATCGATGGAATTCATCATGTCAGAGCTTTGAGATCCAAGGAGTAGACAACACCTGTGTGCAAGGCTGTGAGATTTTCATCTCCGTCAACAACCAGTCGTTCGCATTCACAGGAAAGCAAGCGATGCTTGGAGTCGAGCCGCAAGTCGTGCGTATTCGACCGAGTTATGGATCTTTCAAAGGCGGCGACGTGATCCGAGTGATCGGGCGACATCTTCACTCGACCTCCTCTCGACTTTACTGTGTCTTTGGAGGACAAGCATCGGAGAAAGTTGATATCCGATCAAACGAGCGGATTGATTGCCTGACGCCACAGCATTCCAGTGAACTGGTAAACTTGACAATTGTTCAGGCGTCATCGTCTGGAGATGCAAACGAGGCCAACCCAATTGCTGTATTCGACTTCGAGTTTGTCAACCCAATGGAGTTGTACGATATTTCCCCAAAGGTTGGACTTTCGCGAGGCGGAACCAGAGTCACCGCTACTGGCAGGGGATTCACTGCGCATCGTGACTTGAACTGCAAATTTGGCGTCCTCAGCACCCCCGCCATGTTTGTGAACTCTGCGCAAGTCGTCTGTATTACTCCACCTCGCTTCAAACAGAGAAACGAAACCAGATTGATGGTGACACTGGGATCTACTGTGTCCAATGCACTCAGCTTCACGTACGTGAACACGCCATTTGTTCAGGCAATCAACCCTCGCAGCGGCGTATACCACTTGCAGCACACAGTCCAGGTGTGCGGACGCGGCTTTTCGTCAGAGATGCGTATCCTGTGTCGATTTGGCGACTCAATCCCAGAAACCGAAGGGACTTTTATATCTACGAGTCTTGTGGAATGCCCACTCAAGGTCAACGTGCGCAAGGGAATTCAGTCATCGACTCTCCTACCTCTGAGCCTGAGTGTCGACGGAGCGGACTATTTCGACACGGGCTTCTCGTTTGAGCTCTTCCAGCCCGCTGTTCTTCTCGAGGTCATTCCAGAAACCGTGATCCTGACTGTCACTGCAGAAATCACGATGCAGTACACGAACTTGGCGCTTTCAAGTGACCTTGAGTGTCACTTTATCGAATGGAATCACACGACCAGTGTGCGAATCCTTGATGAAACCCAGTTGACGTGTGCGATCCCAACTGACGTCTCACTTGTCCCAGGGTCGCTGTCAATCGAGCTGTTGAAGAATGGGCAACAGCACAGCTTCAACAATGTGACTGTCAATGTGATCCACATTCCAGAGCTGTTTGGCTTTGCACCAATGAGTGGATCTGTCACCTTGCTGCATGAGAGCGCGTTGCTCAACAGTAAGACGGATCCAGTGTTTGTGAACGTGACTGGGAAGAATTTGCCGCCTTTCCGTGGCATTCAGTGCCGATTTGGATCGTTGCTCTCCAGTGGGACCTTCCAGAGCGTAAATACCATCCGCTGTCTAGTTCCACCGTCTCCCGTACCGAGAATTGTGTCCATCTCTGTTTCGTTCAATGCGCGCGATTTCATTGAGAGCCCTGGAAGGTTCGAGTACTTGGACAGTTTCTACATTCGCCAAGTAATCCCATCGAACGGACCAGTCTCTGGGGGAACGCGAGTGCGCATTCGAGGAGGCGATTTCGATCCAAACGACAACATCACGTGCCATTTCGGCTCAAGCTCAAGTTCTGGATACGCGATCGTGGTTTCGTCAAGCGAGGTCACATGCGTCACACCTCGCATGAAAAGCGCTTTGGGGCCAGTGGAAGTCACAATTCAGTCTGATGCGCGTGGAATCTCTGGGAGTCTATACAACGCCTTCCAAGTCACAAAACAGCCAGCGATCACGTCCGTGTGGCCGCTCGCTGCGTTCGAGAAGATGGAAACGCTGTTTGATGTCTACGGAGTCGGTTTTTGGCGATCTGCTGCGTTGAGATGCGCTTTCCAAGCGAATGGAACCAGTGATGTGCTGGACAACCAACACGACAGCAACTCCTCAATGGTCGTATTCAGTCGGGCGATCTGGATCTCTGCGATTCACATCAAGTGTCTGGCACCTGCGACCATTTTTGCCAACAGAGAAGTCTGCGTGGGCGTCACAAACAACGGAGTAGATCTGGTCTTCGCTGATAACACACAGGCGGTTGGCTTTGTCACGCAATTCGACATTTCAAGCATCTACCCTCCGTTTGGTAAGTTCAGCGGCGGCACTAGAGTCACCATCAAGGGCAAACCCTTCAATGTGGACCAGGATCAGCGAGTCTGGTGCCGATTTGGAAAGATACCGAAGTTGGCGATTGGCCAGCTGGTGTCTTCGAATGAATTGGTTTGCTACTCGCCGAGATACGAAAAATCCGCCTACACAATGAATGTCGATACCACCTCCACTACTGGCAGCAACGGTGGTAGCGACACTACGTCTGCGGTAACCTTGGCCCTTTCCGTAAACGGGAAAGATTTTTTGTCTATTGAGCAAATATTCACGTACATGGAAGTGCCCCAAGTGCTCAAGATCAGCCCAACACGAGGGAACGTAGCAGGCTCGACCATGATCAAAGTGGTCGGAGAGAATTTTGCCTCCTTTGGTATGTCGTGGTGTCGATTTGGAGACGTCGAAGTTCGTGCAATGGTACTCTCGAGCACCGAACTATCGTGCATCACGCCTCTGAATGATTATGCAGAAGCTGTTGTCGTCCAGGTGTCGATGAATGACGGTGTCGACTACTCAGCGAACAATGTTGTGTACACGTACCACCAGACGCCTCATTTTCGTCGCATCTCTCCGATCTCTGGTCCTTCGAGTGGCGGCACACTGTTGACGATTCAAGGACTCAACTTTTATAATTCCAAGTTCATCAAGTGCTGCTTTGGTGATCGCTTCCACTGCTCGCGCGGGTGGCTCCTAACGAAAACCCAAATCAAGTGCACAACGCCGGCAGCATCAGGACTGGTCGATTCGTCGTCAGGCTCACTTTTGGTTCCGTTGATGGTCACTTTGAACGATCAGGACTTTTTCAGCGTCGACAAAGAGTTTGTATATGTACTGGACGCCATCATTGAAGAGATCAGCCCGAGGTTTGCGGATGCGGCAGGTGGTACAATCGTCCACGTCTTGGGGCGGAACTTCCGATACTCGAGCGCATTGGCATGCCGATTCAGGAACATCGTCGTTCCTGGAACGTTTGTGAACGAGTCGGCGATTACCTGCGATGCTCCAGCTCACGATCCAGGAAGCAGTACAGTCAGCATGAGCTTGAATGGTCAGAACTTTGCGACCTCTAGCGCCAGCTTTGCATTTGTGGTTGTCCCAACGATTTACTCCGTGGCATCTGGCCTGTCTGAGAGTACGCGCACTTGGCAAGTCGTCGGCTCTGGATTTGACAATGTGAGCGCGATCACGTGCCAGTTCCAGCATAGCGATGGTTCTGAGGGCAGCGTCATTGCGAAATACTTGTCACCCGAGAAGATAGCATGCGATGCCTCTGAGGTTGCCAGCGCAGGGAATGTTGGCGTGTTTGTATCTGTCAATGGCATCGCAAGCAGCAGGGAAAACGTCGTCAACTTTACATTCTCTCAAGATCCAGTCATCTACAGCGTCAAACCCTCGCTTGGAATGGTCGACGGAGGGACCAGGTTAAAAGTGCTGGGCAACGGCTTTGTCCCTGCGTCCAGTCTGGAATGCTGCTTCGAGCAAGACTCGCATGATTTCAGAGCGTGTGAGGCTGCAAACTTCGTCAGTGGCACGGAGATCCGCTGCACGACGCCTCGCTTTGGAGAAACGGGGGTCGCGATGCTCAGCGTCCAGTCTAGCAATGTGGCGGTCGTCACGAAGAAGATCACGTTCCAAGTGCACGGTCCAGTCATCCTGACGAGTATCAGGCCAAGCCGTGGGGAATCTAGAGGTGGCACTGTGGGTCAAGTCGAAGGCTGGAAGTTCATGTTCACTCCACAGCTTTCGTGTTGTTTCGGCGACGACGAGCGTGTGCCAGCGACGTTTGTGAATGAGTCGTTGCTGGAGTGCACTACGCCATTCTACGGATATCAAAGCGCTGAAGTGCAAGTGAGCTTCAACGGTCAAGATTGCTACAACAGCGGAGAGAATCCACTAATTTTCAACTTTGACATGCCAGCGACTGTGACGCGAGTCTCACCGAGAACTGGGACGCAACTTGGAGGCACGTTGGTTACAGTTGAAGGCTCTCACTTTGCCCAGAACAGCTCGGTTTGCTACTTTGGACAGACCAAGGCACCATTTTCGAGAGTTCTCGCACCCTCGCTCATGGAGTGTGTTGCGCCATCAGCTCTAGTAGCGGACCAACAACGCGTCGCTGTCACAAACAACGGAGTTGATTTTTCAAGAGACACGGTGCACTTCCACTACATTGAGGCGGAAACAGTGCTGGCGATTTCTCCAGCTCGAGTCCCTTCAATCAAAGGCGGGATGTTGTCGTTGACTGTGAGGAACGTCGTGAATAGCGGAAACCTGAGCTGCTTCTTTGACGAAACACCAGTGCAAGCGGTCTTTGATTCCCTCGGCACTGTACTCTGTCCCGTTCCGCGCTTTGCACCAGGAGTCAAGAAAGTATTTATTTCGAATGATGGAGTTTTGAAATCGCGCGAATACGCTGCCCTCGAAGTGATCAACCCACCTACGATCGTGAATGTGAGTCCTACGGAAGGGTTTGTGATTGGCGGCGCTATCGTGGCGATAGAGGGCTCGAGACTTGACCTCGTGTCTCACTGTCGTTTTGGAAGTACCCAGGTGGTAGCAAGGATGATCAGTTCGTACCGCGTCGAGTGCATCTCGCCACCACAAACTGTGGAAGGGATTGTTTCGCTTCAGCTGATGAGCGATGGCGCCGAGCTCCTGGCAAATATGTTGGAGTTCAAGTACAACAACATTGTCAATCGTGTGAGCCGAATGTTACGAGAAGAGTATGGTGACGAAGGGCAATGGTCGGAAACTGCTACGGTGCCAGTCATTACGTCCATTTACCCAAAGGTAGCGCCAGCGACGGGCGGGACCCACATCATCGTCCGAGGACTCAAGTTCCAGAACTCCCAAGAGCTGGTGTGTTGTTTCGGCACAACAATCGTTAGCGCGAGGTATCATTCTTCTGAGCAGATCCTGTGCGTATCACCACGTCTCGTGCCTCAAACGTACCGGTTCCAAGTCTCAAACAACGGCGGCAAAGTCCTGACGAATGGGAAAATGAGTATTCGGATCTACACGGATGCGTACGTGCAGTCAATCGCACCAACGCATGGTCCACACACGGGCGGAACTGCTGTTACGGTCTATGGGATGCACTTTACACACACTTCCGAGCTCAAGTGCAGTTTCGGGGACGGAAGCGTCCAGATCGTGAAGTTTGTATCGCCAAATGAGGTTGTGTGTGCGGCTCCGGCTCAGAAGGGCACTGCAAGCGTCGTGCGCGTGCGCGTGACTGCCAACAACGACACGTTCACCCCGAATCCTGTGTTCTTTACATACACGATCGTGGGCAACGTCGTCTCAGTCTCTCCTCGTTACGGACCTCTCAGTGGCGGGACAGTGCTGCTTGTGCGGGCGTACAACCTCGAGATCAACGACAGAGGCAAAATTTTCTGTCGGATCGCAGGGGTTGTTGTTGCAGGCGAGTTTCTCGGCTCGACGCTTGCGAGATGCGTCACTCCTCGTGTACAGACGCCTAGACAGTACGCGGTGGAATTAAGTGTGAATGGTCAGGATTACACCAACTCCCGCACCATGTTTGAGTACGTTGGCGACATTCAGATCGACCGCACCGCGCCAAACCTCGGCCCATCACTTGACGCAGACACAGTAGTCACGGTCTTTGGCTCGAGCTTTCTCGAAACTGTCGAGCTCTCGTGCTACTTTAACTCGGTGCGAAGGCCAGCGACTTGGGTCAGTTCCGTGGAAATTGCGTGCACAGCACCAAAACAGCTACCCCATGTGGCTACGCTTCGGATCTCTAACAACGGGCTGGACAAGTCGGTTAGCTCTGCACGGTACCTATACCACAAGAATATCGCGCTTTCGAGAGTTACTCCCAGTAAAGGGCTCATCGAAGGCGGGACGCCAGTGTTCTTCAAAGGCCGGAACTTTCTCAACCACACGCTGATGTCCTGCAAATTCGGCAAGCAAATTGTGCCGGCACAATATCTGTCCGACTCGCTCCTAAACTGCATTGCTCCTCGGCAATTGACCAATCTGCTCCGTACGGGAGGAAGTGTTTCTGTCGAAGTGTCCAGCAATCGTGTGGACTTCACAAAGAGCGGACTGTCGTACAAGTACTTTCAGCGTTGCCCAGCGTCTCGGTGCTGCTCGAACGGGAACATTCTGCCGTGTCCGAATGGAACCATCAGTGAGAACCACGGTTCAGGGAACTTTACGTTGTGCCCTCCAGGGACATTCCAGCCGCGTCAGTCTCAGGTGGTATGCCTGAAATGCCCCGTTGGCTTTTTCTGCCCCGACTTTGGTCTCTCTAAGCCAATCTTGTGTCGAGCTGGGATGGTTTGCGACACCCACGGGCTGAAGGTGCCAGTGAAAAGCTGCCCATCGGGACACTACTGCCGCAAAGGCACAAAAACAGCGAATACCTCGGACTTCACCACGAACCTCGAGTACGCAATCGACAAGGAGACTCAGCAGGCGACTTTCCTGGACGCGAATCGAGCCTGGGCGTTCATGCCACGCATCGCACCGGCGATTGGAAGTCGTCGAATCGAGCATCCACCCAATGAAACAAGCTGCGACTATCAGCTTTGCGTGGAGAACAGCACGGTGCTGCTTGCCGAGCGACCGTACTCGTGTCCTGTAGGGACGTACTGCAAACGTGGCGTTGCGGCCCAACAGCTCCAGGCAAAGAACTTTAGCAGTCCCCAGAAATGCTTTCAGGGCTTTTTCTGTCCGCGCGGATCGACCACTCCAGAAGGACAAGGTCCGTGTCCAACTGGACACTATTGCCCAACAGATGTGAACGCGATCGTGTGTCCAGCTGGTCAGTACTGTCCGGGGGTGGGCAACATCCGACCGAGAGATTGCTACCCGGGCACATATAACCCTGTGGTGAAACAGTCGAATTGCACGCTGTGCCCCACTGGGTACATCTGTCCGCAGTGGAAGATGCTCGCACCCGTATTGTGCCCCGCTGGGTTCGTGTGTATCTCCACGGGGCTGTCCTCACCGGCGTTGCTCTGTCCACCAGGGTACATTTGCTCTCTGGGTACGCGCACGCTGGATCCGTCCGACATCAACCCGTATCGACCACTCCCATGCCCAAAAGGAACGTACTGCCTGGGTGGTATTGCGCACAATTCCACAGTCGAGTGGCTGCCAAACCAGGAGGCGGGAGCTGTCGCGCCACAGACCTGCACAGAGGGGACTTTCTGCAAAGAAGCCACCAGAAGCCTGTCCGGCACCGCAGTCTGCTTCTCGGGCCACTACTGTCCGCCTGGCTCCAGCATTCCAACCCAAGCACCAGTTGGGAGCTTCTCAGGCTCGACGGGAACTGTCGCGTCGACGCTCTGCTTCCCTGGGACGTACACCCCACTGAAAGCGACTGTCGCCTGCGAGGTCTGCCCTGCTGGTCACAGCTGCACAGGGTATGGGACGTACATTCCATCACTGTGTCCAAAAGGGTTCTATCGATCTCTCGCAGACAGCATCACTTGCCGACCCTGTCCAGAGGGTACATGGACCCACAGCACGGGCGTCACGGACATCTCGCTCTGTGAGATCTGTCCAGCTGGACGGGTCTGTGGTAGCTCCTCAATGTCGACGTTGTCGTCAAGTCTGCCGTGTGCAGCAGGGTACGTCTGTGGTGAAGGCACGAACCGGCGAAGTCAGTTTGACCATTTGTGTCCGGGTGGCCACTACTGTTACTCTGCGACGACCGTCGGCAAGCAGTACTCCAACGTGTGCGAAAACGGCTACGTGTGCATTCGCGGCACCAAGTATCAAGAGAAGAACAAGAACAAGTGCCTGGAGGGCAAGTTCTGTCCGCTGGGCACCGCGAACACGACGAGCATCTACATCCAGTGCCCAAAGAACACGTGGACGGGGTTGGGGCAAGACGAGATCCTCGACTGTGCGATTCGACCAGTGCCGATTTGCGACAAGCTCGCGACAAAGCAGTACTACCCAACGTTCAACTACGTGTTTCAAGGCTCCAAGATCAGCTTTGACTCGACGGTCGAGACAGACCGGACTGGCGAAGTCGAGGTCGTGCAGGTGGTGTACCCCGTGAACGAGTCAGCCTCAGTGCCCTTCTGGACAAACGACACGATCGACGCCATCCGGACGTGCCCGTCAGTCGGCGGCATCGATGGCGGGGTGCTGCTCACTGTGATTGGCCGCAACTTCCTAGACACTGGCCGCCTTGTGTGCAGTTTCCAGATCCCAGACTACGGCCACGCGCTCATGTCGCCCGCGATCTACGTCAACAGAACGCGGGTGCGCTGCCGAGTGCCGCCATACAGTGGGGACGCATCGGCGAGAGACTTCAGCCAGGACATCGAAGTGCGGATCTCCAACTACGGCGTGTGGTTCTCCACGACGGCTGCAACATTCACATTTGTGACGAGCACAGCGCTCACTGCTCTTGGTAGCATGAAGACGCTCATCTCACAGTGCATGGTGGGAAATGTTGACGAAGAAGGGTTCCGAGAAGATGACAAGGCGTGGTTTGCGGTCCGTGGGCTCTCGAAGGCCAAGTTGTCGTTCGATTTCCGCCACATCCCGGCCGATATGGTGTACGACGAGCACTACAAGATCGCGCTCTTTGTGATGAACAGCACGTGCGAGTCCCAGAGCTGCGACGCGCGGGGGGTACTGCGACCGAGCGGCTCGGATATCGAGACGACGCCGTGCAAATTACCCGTCGAGCTGCCAAAGTGGTTCATGTCGACGGATGTGGACAAGCACGACCTGCTCAACATCACGCTGCTCGCGTTGGAAGACGTAATCGTCAAGGTTGAAGTGCACATCATGTACGGACTCTACGCGTCGACGGCTCCGTTCTTCGTGAACTCGACCACGGTGCAGATCAAGACCCCAGTGCGCAGCAACGTGACGCAAGGCGTGGACGCCGACTCACGACCGCTCTCGCGCACGATCTCGTATGAAGAAGCGCTGATCCCACGCGACTATACGTTCGTGGTCGCGTATTTCGGAGCCGACTACGACTACACGTCGTCCCCATTGAACCTGCCGCCAAAGTATCAGGACTTTGAGCGCGGACGCGTGCTACTGTCGCACAACGTAAGCAACTACAGCAGCACGCGTATCCCGCTCATCGTGGATGCGTACGCAGACGTGAAGCCCAGTGCGGCGTACTGGGTCATGCCCTACGGCTCGACAGATTTGACCCACCAAATGGTGCTCAAGTACCGCGAGACATTCCAGGAGATGTACCCGGACCCGACCGACCCGACTGGCACGCAGTACGTGTTCCAGTTTGACAAGCTCTTGCTCTCGTACCTGCCGTTCTTCTCCAATTGCATGGAGTACGACTCGTACATCCCGATTTTCGATCTTTTTGAGAGCGAATCTTGTCAGTTACCCGAGATGACCTCGGAGCAAGGGAGCTACGGACGCAACTGGTGGCGCCGCAAGTATCCCCCACTGCCGAATCAGGACGATATCCGATACGTGGGGCCTCTAGATGTCGGCAGGGAGCCTACTGCAGACATTTGCATGATGGACCTGCAGTGCCACTACGAAGAAGACCTCGCAAACGCCGATGTTACGCCGAGGTGGTTTGAGCAAGCGCAGGGTACTGCGCTCTTCTACATCCTGCGCGAACCCACGACGATGGCCAACTATTTCCGTGGAGGGAGCTACTACGACGAGATCTACAGCGAGAAAGGCAGCGACTACTTCATCCCCGTGACCGTCGATAACAGCGCGTCGAATGATCTTGAAGGAGATTGCTCGACGCTCTGCTTCCCGCGCTCAGTCACACTTGATGTTGCGTACTACCAACTCGACAACAACGTCAAGCGGGTGATCAAGGCGCAGTTGGTCCTCGCCGAATACGACCGCGACGCGAGTACGACGGGCTACAAATTTAGCGTAAACCTCCATCCGCTCAACTACTACCAGCTGATCATTCAGTTTGCGTTCGAGCGGCAGGTGTACGTCATGCTGTTCTTCGTGCTCGGCAGCGCGATGACCGTCGCGGCGTTCATTTTCTGGTTCGTCGTGCGCGTCACGACGTTCCTGGAGTCCCCGCCGCGCTTTCGCTTCTACGCGGTGTTTGCGCTGATTGCACCGCCGCCGTCAGTGGGGGTCACGCTCGCAACCGTGCCGATCCTTTCGGTCGTCTGCTGCTTTTACGTGCTCCTGAACGGTGACAAGTACTACGCGACGACGAGCGCGAGTGGCTACTGGTTGCTCGACAATGTCTACAAGCACTATATGGACAGCAAGATCAACCCGGACGAGGTTGCAGCGACGCGGAAGGGCCGCATCGGCTTCTCGTTTCTCGCGTGCAGCCTGTACTTGATCATCTTGGGCACCAAGATCTTCCTGCCAAAGCCGATCGCGATCTCGGAGAAGATCATCGCTGAGAAGGACGACGACGAAGCCCGCGAGCGCAGCATCTGGTGGCCCACGCAGTGGAAGCGCGCCAACATGATGCTCACGTCGATCCTGCTGGGGCTCTTCCTCTGTCTCATGCTCGAGTTCTCGTTCTGGAGCTCGTTTGGGAACTACATGTTCTACGTGATCGTGCTGACCGAGGTTGTGAACGCCCAAGTCGAAGGCTGGATAGAAGGCCGACTGAAAGAGGTGCTGCTCATGTCTCCGCTTGTGTCGGCGCTGAATCTCGTGGGCGGTCTCATGACGTTTGGCGCGACGGACTTTGGCGACTTTGTGATGGGCAACACGCTGGATTTCGGCATAATGCTGCTCATGCGCGTGTACGCAGACACAGCTTTGGAAGCGATCGGCGAGTTCATCTCGGGGATCTTTGGATACTGCTTTGAGAAGTTCAAGGCTGCTGCGATGGTGCTGCTTGCGCTCTTCCGCAGCTTCAGTCGCTCGACTGTCGTCGCTGCCTCAGCAGCAGACGCCGCCGTTGGACCCTCGGGCATGAAGAAAAAGAAAGAGGAAAAGGAGAAGAAGAAGAACGAAGAGAAAGAGAAGGAAGAGGAAGGCGCGACGGTCGAGCCGATCATCGAGTTCTACGCTGATGCATCCATGGAACGCCTCGCGCTCTTCTATCAGCCAATCCTGATCCTGCTCATGATGTACTTTCGCGAAGAACTCATGCTGCCGATCATCTACAACATCCGCGAGAAGGACATGGAGATCTATCTGTGGTACTCGCTCATTATCCTCTTCTTCCAGCTCGTGGTCGAGGTGTTTGTGCTCAACGTCGTCGAGCTCTTCCAGGGCTGGAAGCTCTACGACTACCTAGTCTACTGCCGCTACCGTTTTCTGCAGCGCGAGCAGCGCTGGAAAGGGCTCGAACCGAACCTAGACGAGTGCATTGAAGAGAACCTGCGCACGCTCGACCAGATGTGCTTCTCGTCGCAGTTCTTCATGATGTGCACGGTGCACACCACGGGCATCGTGTTCTTCGTCGTCGCGATCGAGATCATGGCGCGCGCCGAGTACAATCTCTTTGGCGACCCGGCGATGCCAATCCTGTTGGCTTTCGTGCTCAGCTGCGCACTGTTTGTGCACAAACTGGTCATGTTCCTCGCCGTACGGTTTGAAGTTTGGAAGATCAAGCACGAGAACACGGCGTGGCTCGCGCCACCGGACGACGACGACGAGTTTGGCGTCCCGCGATGGGACGAGCTCGAGAAGATCAAAGGCGCGTCCCACGAAGCGTACCTGATGAACCAGCGCATTACCTCCGAGACGTTCCGCTTCAAGTTCCTCAACTACAACCGGTCCTGGATCGTGAACCAGCTGCCGTCAATCCTCACACCGCGCACGCTCCGCCGCGCGCGACCGTATTTGCTCTCACAGTTTGCCAAGATTCTCGACAGTTTGAACCCGGCGATCTCGGACGACGACGAAGACAAGGATGGCGACGGGAGACCGCACTTTGGGCCCGTGACGCTCTCGGCGTCGTCGCGCACGATCATCCGGCTCTGGCTCGCGCGCGCGCGGCGCATCCAGCGACTCAAGTCGGTCGTGCAGCCGCTCATCCAGCAGGCGCGTAAGAGCGAGTGCGAGATGTGCCTCAGCCGCCGACAGCTGCAGGTGGAGCTCGCAATCCCGATTGAAGTGCTCGGCGACAAGTTCGAGAGCCTCTCGCTTGCCGAAGAGTTTGACGTTGCCGGGTGGAAGGAGTTCTTCGCCAAGCACGAGAGGTTCAAGACGCTCTGTCTCAACTGCGTCGTGCACCTCAAGACGACCGAGTCTGAGGCGCGGAAGCGGGGCTTTGGCGGAGGTAACGGCGGGTACGACGGTGAGGGCTTTGGGTTTGGCGGTGGTTCCTATGGAAATGTGCAGCTCAACGCCGCGTCCTACGCGCTCATGCAGAAATGGTACCGGAAAGCGCAGGACCGCGTGTTTGGCAAGAACGGCCGGCGGCGCAACCAGGTGGACGTGAGCGACGACGAGGAAGAAGCCATGGCGCACCACTTTGAGTGGACCAAGAAGCCTGTGGCGCTCAACGCGGCGTCCACGGCGCTCGCGCGCAAGTGGCTCATGACCGCGCGGCAGAGTTTGCGCGAATCCGGGCGAGGACGAATCACGGCGCTACCGGAGAACCTGAGCGCGCTGCGCCCGGGGATGCGCTTTGGCGGCGGCGCGACGCCTATCCCCAAGCCCGCGATGAAGATGGGTGCGGCCGGCGGCGAGCTGGTCAAGATGTCCAAGATGCGGCGAAAGTAGATCAAACTATGGTTGTTGGTGAGTTTGGTGTGCGCTCTGTATATTTCGTAAGGACAAAAATGGACAATATAATAGGCTCTCCTCTCTCTCTCCCTGTCTTCCGAGTGCATGCATGCATGGTCTTGCAGTCGTTCTCTATGTGACCTTCTTGGACAGGTTCTTGAAGCCGATGCCGAGGCACGAGAGGAAGACGGTCTTGGTCGCCGGGTCAGGCTTGATCTTGAACGTGATGCCAAAGAAGTCCCGGAGGTGGCGCAGGTACTGGATCCTGCGAGTAGGTCGAGAAGGGCAGAAGCAACGGTTAGCTAGTGGATAAGGAAGGCACTGGGCACTGGGTACTGGCAGCTAAGAACAGAGGCAGCAGGCACGTACGTGTAGGGCGTGAGCTTACCGAAGCGCACTTTTGAGACGTCCTCGGGCGAGAGTGCCATATAGAGCAGCACGAGCGCCTGGTTGGCCGTGTCCACGCAGCCGCCCTTGCTGATCTCTTCGCAGAGCAGACTGGAGGCCAGCGACGCGACGTCCTCGGGGAGGTTCCCGCCTGTTGCGGCGGCTTCTGCGCCGAGGTACACGCCCGTCGTGGTCTCCGCCACGAGCGAGAGCGCGAAACCGGGCGACTGGCCCGACTCAGCGCCCTTGTAGTGGTCCGAGTAGATGTACACGTCCGGCAGCAGCTTGTTGAACAGCCCACGACTCGTCTCCACGATGCGGTTCGACGTCTGCGGCGACACGCGCGTCGAGTACGCAACACCACTATAGGAGAACAGACAAATAGGCATAGACTCGATGGTTAGCATTGCTGCGTATTAGAAGCAGCATCCAATGAGAAATGGTGACGTACCGTATTCTCTTGATGAAGCCTTCCTCCACGAGGTGGATCGAGCGCAGCTGGCGCACGAGTGGACAGACGAAGATCACCTCGCCGCCGCCGAGCGGAGGCGCGCCGCGCTTCTTGACCTTGAAGTCGAGCCCTTCGTCCAGCCCAAAGTGTTTCATGAGCGGCAGCGTCGTGGCCTTGAACGCGTCCACTGACACGTCCACGTTGTCGTTCGTGATGCCGCGCAGCACGGCGTGCAGCGGGAACTTGCCGAACGGCGCGAGCGCGGCCAGCGCCTCGAGGAACCAGCCGATCGACCGCTTGACGCCGCAGTCGTGCTCGATGCGGCCACCCACAATGAAGCCCGGTGAGTACTTGAGCTTCGTGCCGGTCTCGTTGATCTCGATCTGACTGCCGTTCGTGATGCGGTCTAGCAGGCGCAGGAAGTTGGCCTCAAAGTCCGTCAGTCCGGGCTCCTCGTCCTCGGAGCGGATCTCCTCGATGCAGATCGGGCGACCGCTCAGCGTCGCGCACACGAGCCGCTGGCGGAAGTGCGAGCAGCCCTGCACGCGCAGCATGGAGCCCTGGCGCTGCGTCTTCTTCACGCTCGTCTTGGTTGCCTGCTGCACCATCCTATAAGGAGCGTCCTGTGTCTGTGTGCAGTGGTCGCGGCTGGAGCAATTGCGCGGCGCTTGGCGTTCGCGGCTTTGGCTTTGTCGCTGCTGGCGGTTGGTTGATTTGGTTGGTGTGTTACGCCTGAGCAGTACCGTTACATACCTTATTAAAAGATCTTTTATACCGTTCCCTCCCAAAAACGATGGTAAATTTGATCTGATAGTGACCGAAATGAGTTTTCGCATCCAAATAGAAGCTCTTTAAACATGCTCGCACTTATACGAGTTTTTATTGTAATAAAACAGAACCTTGAAGGGATGTTGAGCCTCACACAGGTCAAGATCACCAATGGTGGATACCCACTGAACCCTCACACACACGCACACGCGTATCGAGCAGCCTCACTTTGGCTGTGATTATGCTCTGCAAGCAATTCGTGCTTCTTCTGATATTGGCCTGTCCCTCTCTTCCCTTTGCTCCCGTTCCTCCGTTGCAGTCGCACGCGAACGAATCGTCAATTGGGTAGGCAGGACACACAAGTTGCACTCGGTTCGCACGCGAGGATGGTTGGCGGGATTGACACGCTCAGTTTCCATAGCTGGTTGGCTGATTGGATTCAGCATTTGTTTTAGTATATTTGTATGGTGTTCCTTGTATCGATAACGCAGCACATGCACATGCGCAGGGATCCCATGGACATGATGCTCTTGGGTATCACGAAACCTGGCTGTCCGTTACAAACGCGAGATGATGAAAGGGTGTCATGAATCCCTCATGCAATGCACGACTTGCTGGATGAAACGGACGGTCGCGAGCTCCATAAACTCCAGATTATGGCACTGAAGTTGCGTTGGACGAGGACTGATACACACCCGCTGCGCTGACCATTGGCGGTGTTAACGTTTGTCGATGATGCGACTATTTCCAGTTGCTACTGTGCGCATCCATCTCCTTCGTATGTGCGCCAGGATCTGCCACAGCGTCCCATTTTTAATTCCTCTTCAGAAACCTTCCAGCTGCGTGATTTGCGCGCTTCCATCCATTTCCATTAGAACGGAGGTTTCATTTCCATCAACCACCAACCAGTAACGAGCACAACCAGCGACTCTCCTGGCCACCGTCCGCCCGCCCACCTCCTCCTTAGTGGGTTGCTCCTGGATCTTAGACCGTTACGACCCGCACGAGCGCCTCTCCGAGCTTGCGAGCCAAACTGGAAGAGCGATGGAAGAGCGAGTGAGTCGGACTCGACGCGCTGGCGACACAGGCGGCCGCCTGCGTGATTGCGCCGGATTGCGCCGCTGGCCGCACCTCCTCCTCCGCCACACTCCTCCACTTGCCTCGCTTCATCATCAACGCCTTCACGACGATACACGATACGGCTTAGCCTTTAGCATCCAGTCTGCCATCTAACGAACGCATCCGGTCTGTCGCTCGCGTTCGTGTCGCCCTTCCTCTCCTCGGCGCTCATTTCTCTGTGACCACTTCCGACTCCCTCGTCTCGCTCTTCTACTTGCGCTTCACGCGGCGCGGTGCGTTTCTGGTGTTGCAGGGTCATCAAAGCTCCGCTTTCTCTTCCCAAGTGTAAGTTTTCTTTTTTGAAGCGCTTCTCCCTCTCGTCCCATTCGTCAACTGCCCATAGTTAAATCTTCGGCGCGATGAACAAGATCCCGATTGTCAAACCGCAGCTCGCGCACGCCAAGACGAGCTCGTCGCGCGGCGCGAGCCTCATCAGCAGCCCCAAGGACAAGGCGAAGGACGAGTTCGCCAAGAGCAGCAAGCCCTCCGCAGTTGTCGCGTCCGCTTTGCTTGATGCTGGTAACAACAACAGTAGCAACATCAACCATGAGGCAACAACCAGTCAGCGCAAGAAGAGCGCCAACCAACAGAACGAGGACACAGACGAGGTCGAGCCGCTGGTCGACCAGGTGGAGAAGTTCCATCCGGAGCTGCTGCCGCTGCTGCACCCCAACAGTCTGCCCGAGCAGCACCACCACTGGCAGGTACGGTCTCTGATATTCTCTAGAGGTCTTAATTCACTTGCGGATATCATGAGGCTAACAAACACCCTACTCTACTTGTTGTATCCATGTAGCTCGACAATGTGTTTGACGCCGTGAAGCTGAGTCATTTCCTGCAAGACCGACTGCTCTGCCTGCCGGAGCTCAACCGCAACTCGCCCTGCTACAGCGCGCGCAGCATCGTGCTGCTCTACACAAAGATCAAGTACCTGGAGACGTTCCCACCGGCGCAGATCGCAGCGTACGCGGCCCGCGGCGACCACGAGTACGACGAAGTGCGCCTGTTGCACCAGCTCAAAAGCGTGTCGTCGAACGCCGAGATGGTCTCGCGCCTCGCGACGCTGCTGCACATCCCGTGCCACGGCGACATGTGGAACGAGATCATCAAGTTCGTCGCGTGCGCGTTGCCGTTCGCCGAGCAGACCGAGTCGCTGCTCATCCGCGGCTCGGACGAGCGTTCCGTGCTCTGCCCGACGTCCAAGACGAACAAGTACAACGGCTCGACGATCCCCGCCGCGCCGGCCGCGAATGCGCAGCACATCGCGCGCGCGAGTTGCACGTGCTCGAGCATCCCACTCGAGGGCTTCCAGCGCTGCGAGAAGCTCCGCCAGGAGCTGCTGCTCAACTCGCTCTCGATCAACCCGAACTCGCAGTCCGCGACCGAGTTCTTCGACACCAAGATGACCGATGTGCGTCACCGCATCGCCGCGAGCTTGGGGGTCGGCGACCTCGTGCATGACGACACGATCCGGGTACTGCTCACGCCCTCGGGCACGGACGCGGAGCTGCTCGCGACGTCCGCAGCGCTTGCACGCGTGTTCTCCGGACTGGAGCTGCTCGGCGGCACGCGCAAGGTAACAAGTATCATCTCGGCGCAGGGTGAGATTGGCCGCGGTTCCGCGAGCGCCTCGGGCGGCAAGCACTTCAGCGAGCTCACGCCGAGCGGTGAGCCTGCGACCCGCGATGAGCCGCTGCGCCGGTACCCGAGCGAGCTCGTGGACGTGATCGAGCTCACAGGCCGCGACGACGACGGCCGCATCAAGTACATCGACGACCACGTGACGCAGCTGGTGACACAGCTGTTGGCCGACCCGAACGGCTCAAACGTCGTGCTGCTGCACGTGGTCATGGGCTCCAAGACGGGTTTCAACTCGCCGTCCATGGCGGTCGCCAATACGTTGTCTGCACTATACCCGAACCGGCTACTCGTGGTCGTCGACGCGTGTCAGATGCGCGTGAGCCTGCGGGCGTTCCGGGAGTTTGCGAGCCGCGGGTACATCACGCTCGTCACGGGCTCCAAGTTCTTCGGCGGCGCGCCATTCTGCGGCGCTGTGCTCATGCCGATCCGCTGCGTGTACGAGATGGAGACGACCGCCGTGGAGGAGTACGCGGAGCTCTGCCACCCGTTGGGGCTCGAGGACTACTTCTCCAAGTACGACTTCCCCGACTGCATGAAGCACGTGCGCGCGCGCGTGGGGGCGTTCCTCAACGTCGGGCTGCTACTGCGCTGGGAGAGCGCACTCTGCAACATGGAGCCCTACGCGCGCATCCCCGAGCAGAGCGTCGAGGCCATCTGCAACATGTACGTGGCCGCTACCAAGCACCAACTGCGCACCAAGCGCTGGCGCGCGCTCGTCCAAGTGCTGGAAGCCGATGATGATGATGATGTGGAACCAACCAATGAACGCCATCCAAGTGCGTCACCATCACCCGTGCGTGTCACGCGTGACAGTGCTGTGCCCATCACCAGCACCAGCACAAGTTCAACAAGTGGCCACGCAAGCCCAACAACAACAAGCAACAGCGCAACAACTTGCGCAACAAGCACAACTTGTTCAACAAGTGCAAGCACTGGTAGTAGCAACATTACACCGATGGACAGCATCGTGTCGTTCAAGGTGTTCGACGAGCGCCGCCAGGAGCACCTGGACGCCGCGCGCATGCGCGACCTGCACACGCTACTCTCCAAGGACCTCTCGCATGTGCTCCCCGATGACGCGGTGGCCAAGAGCAAGTGCCTTCTGGGCCAGCCCGTGCAGCTCGGCAAGCAGCACGGCGCCGTGCTGCGCATCGCGCTCGGCGCTGACATGGTCAACGTCGTGTACTACCGCGGCCTGCGCGAGGGCATGCGCACCGTGGTGGACGAGTACGTCAAGGAGGACGAGGTCGTGCTGCAGAAGATCGCGCTCATCCTGCGCAACTGGGAGCTGCTCCACCAGCAGTACATTGAGGAGCGCGTTGTGCAGCCGCTGCTTGAGCTGCCCAAACCGCTCAGCGACTGGAACTTCAGCGTCAAGAAGACGCAGATCGCGCGCGTGGTGCGTAAGATGTGCGAAGATGGGATCGTGGGCTCGCTCGCGCAGGTCCAGCAGCACCAGCAGCAGTACCTGCAAGACGGCGACGACTCGAGCAAACTCGCGGTGGTCTACGACCTGGATGCGATCGACATGGCGTTCCAGGCACTGCTCACGTCGTTCCCGTCGCACTTTGAGCACCGGTTCGCGATGAAGTCGTGCCCTTTGGCGTTCTTCATCAAGCGCGCGATTGAAAATGACGTCGGGCTCGAGTGCGCGTCAATCATCGAGGTGCAGCACGCGCTACGGCTCGGCTGCGCGCCGTCCAAGATCGTGTTCGACAGTCCGTGCAAGACGCGGCGCGACATTGCGTTCGCGATCAACGCTGGCGTGGAAGTGAACGCCGACAACTTTGACGAACTCCAGATCATCCGCGAGCACGCCGAGGAGCTCTTCCAGTCGAACTTTCCCGAGTGCACACCGCGGTTCGCCGGCCACTTGCCGCGCATCGGGCTGCGCGTGAACCCACTACTCGGCGCCGGCAGCAACGAAGTGCTCAGCGTTTCGACTGTGCACTCCAAGTTCGGTGTGCCGCTCACGCAGGCGAACCGCGCCAAGATCATCGAGTTCTTCCGCGAGAACCCGTGGATGACGGGCTTGCACTGCCACGTGGGCTCGCAGGGCTGTACGCTCGAGATGCTCGCGCGCGGCGGGGCGATCATCAGCGACCTCGCGAACGAAATCGACGCCGCAGCGGGGGTGAGCCGCGTCAAGGTGCTCAACATTGGCGGTGGGCTGCCGTCCAACTACGAGAACGACGACGTCGCACCGACGTTCGCCGAGTACGTCGACGTGCTGCGCATGCGCGCGCCGCACCTGTTTGCGCGCAACGGCCGCACGATCCTGACGGAGTTTGGTCGCAGCGTGAGCTCCAAGACCGGCTGGACGATCAGTGAGGTCGAGTACGTCAAGCAGCACGAGGTGGATCCGTGCGACACCAACCTCCAGCAACAGCAGCTGAGCCAGACGGCGATCATTCACGCCGGCTCGGACCTCTTCCTGCGCACGTGCTACGTGCCGGCGCTCTTCCCGCATCGGCTCTCAGTGTACAAGTACGTATCGGTGTTGCTGTTCGCTTCTAACATGTGGCTTGACTGTTCTCCATTGTGTACCCATGACCAACACTCACTGATCGATCTTTTGTTTTTGTGTATCCATTTTTTTATGACTGGCTATCTTAGTGCGAACGGCATGGAGTCGAATGCGCCGCTCACCACGCAGAATATCGCCGGTCCGCTCTGCTTTGGAGGGGACGTCATTGGCCGCCACTTGGAGCTGCCGACGATCGCGCGCGGGGACTTTGTCGTGATCCACGACTCGGGCTCAAACACGATCTCGCTCTTCAGCCGCCACTGCAGCCGGCCGGCGCCAGCGGTCTACGGCTACCGCAACAATGGCGACGACATCTCAATCGACCTGCTCAAACCCGCCGAGACCCCTGAGGACGTCATGCGCTTCTGGGGCTAGTTAGACAGGAGCCTTGCTAGCATTAGCTTTCGATTGTACAGTTGATTAAAGGAGAATCGGCTATGTCTCTCCTTCATAATAATGAGTAGTGCCTTCCGAGGCAACAAAGAGCATGCGTTCTCCCATTAGCTGTAGCTAGACTATACATCCACGTTGGCTTGATCCATCCATGTTTATAACGAAGTACGAGGAATATTTTGGTTCCTTTCATAGACTTTGCAACTTTCTCTTGATTGGTCTCTCTCTGCACTATCCCAGCTAAACCTCAGGATTGCGGCTTCTGGGAGCGCAATTTCGCCACGAGCGTCTGGATTTTGCCGTCTTTCAGGCGCACGAGCTGCTCCAGTTTCTGCACTTTCATCTCCAAAATCTGTCGCAAGGCAATAGAAAGCCGATGTCAATCACCAAACAAGAAAACCTAGGTTGATATTCATCAGAGTACTAATCGGAGTGCTCCTCGTACCTGGATCGTTTCGCACTGTTCAGCGATCGTGTTGTCTCGTTCAATAATCTCGGATCGCGTGTCGAACGACGCTACGGACTCGGCACCACCGCTCCCGTAGACTTTGCTGGTGATGCTGGCGTGATGCTCGGTGCTATATCCCGGGAATCCGTGAGGACTTGTGGCGCTTTCTACTTCGCCACACCCGCCACCACCTCCTCTCTCGTGCGAAGCGTCTCCAGCTACCGAGAGCTCTTTCATCTGTGAAATCGGTTCTCGCGTTTCCGACACTTTGTCAAAGGACGAAGGTGATTGGTGGCTCCGGGCAGACGAGATCCCACCTGGGGTCCCAGCGACTGAGCTGTTCCCACCACCACCGACACTGGGGTTGCTGTGACTTGCCATGTACACGTCATTGTTGTTGTCGAGCGGTCGTCTTGAGGTCGCTGACAGTGGCCGCTTCTCGCGATAGCTCGCGATCTACAATAGTAAACACACACGCACGCACACATTAGACGATCTAGGCTCGTTGGATAGACTCCATCAAAGCACTCAACCTTTAGTTGGAGCTTGACGAGTAGGTGCTCGACCGCCCCTGGTCGGCACTGCACGAGGTCGTCGATGTCGTCCTTGGAGAGGAAAATGTGGAGCCTCTTGAGCACTTTTCCTAATGATCATCCACGCATCCCATTAGTCACACTCTGTGAGCTTGGGTAGAAGATCACACAATAAGCAGACAATACCAATAGAATAGTAGGCGTACGTACGGTTGAGCGTGTTCCAGTTGTAGAGCTTCTGCTTGACCGAGTTGGCGGGGCTGTAGTTGTGCATCTGCACGATCTTGGGGAAGTAAAACGCGACGACCTCGGCCGTGAGGATGCCGTCGCTGAAGTCGCGCGCGATGCTCTTCTTGGGCCGCGAGAGTGGGATCTCGTCGATCCACGCGTACAGCCGCTGCAACGTCTCGTCGTCCAGCGGCAGGTCCATCTTGCCTGGCAATCGATCTCTCTTCTCAATGGCGATACCAATCCAAACGGGTGAGTCCCAACGTGGCACTCAAAGGACGCGAGACCCGTTATGAGGAAGGGACTTGTTGTTGGGGGTATATTTGAGCTCTAAAGTTGCAAAATTCTTTCTACCTACCCTCCATACAAAAAGGCTAATTAATTGCCAAAGCGGCGCAGCGCAGCCTCGCTCATGAGCTTGCGCTTGTGCAGGTTCACGCACTCGCTCGAGCAGTACTTGTACTCGAGGCGCAGGAAGGGCGACTTGCCGGCGTACTTACCGCAGAGGTCGCAGGCCTTACCCGCCGCGGCCTGACGCTCCTCCTCCTCCTTGCGCGCGAGCTCTCGCTGCTGCTCCTCGGCGGCGTCCTTCTTCTGCTGCTTCTTGCGCTCCTTCGCGCGCTTGCGCTTCTCGGCCTCCTTGTCCTTCTTTTTCTGCTCCATCTCGGACGTCAGCGCGGTTGGGATCTGCGACGAAGAGTAGTCCCACGCGTTTGGGTGCTCAGCCATGAAGCGACGGAACGCGTTGCGCGTCTCCTTTGTGTTGCACAAAAAGTACGGCGGACGGCTGCGCAGATCCAGCAGCGACGGATTCGCGCCACTCTCCAGCAAGTAGCTCACCATGTTGACCGAGTCCTTCGCTGCCGCGTGGTGCAGCGCAGTCATAAAGTTCGAGTCCACCGTGTTCACAATTGTGGTCTCAGAAGTGACGTTCAGCTCCTTAAGCTTGCTGAGCTCTCCGTCCAACACCAGCTGAATGATTGGCGGATACACTTCTGGCTCTTCTTCAATGACAGCAGCAAGCTCCCCTCCAGCTTGAGCTGCTGATGAATCTGTGCCTTGTACATCAGTTGCCTTCTTCGCCTTTGAAGACGATGATCCATTTTTCTTGGCCTTGCTCTCCGAAGGTGACGTCTCTGCGGACAACGGTGAGAAGCGCACGCTGCTGAGGTCCGAGCGCACGCGGCAGAGCTCTTCGAAAGTCGGTCGGAACGTCGCGAACGGGATGCGGCGCAGGCGCTTATCATTGGGCTGCAGCACGGGGGTCTTGCCTGCAAAGAAGGTAGTTCGATCCGTCTTGCCACTGGAAATGAAGATCAGGTCGGTCGATTGCAGTAAATCCTTCCACTGGACCAGCAGGTCCGCGACGTCTTGCTTGAGCGCGACTTCGTTGTATCGTCGCAGCGTGGCACCCGCCGACTTGGCTTTCCCACCCGAGGCGTCGTTCGCAGACTGACTCCCGCCCTGTTTCCGTCGCACGGTGTACCGTTGGAACGTCTTGTGGCAGAGCGCCTTCTCCTTCTCAAAGATCGCGCCAGCAAAGCGACCGCTGCGCAGCAGAAACACGGCCCACTTGAGCTTCGACGCGCGCACTTGGTCCAGCGCCGTGTACGGATCAAAACTCTCTTCATCAAAGTGCGGGAGGATGTTCTTGAACACCTTGAAGACGCTCTTGCCGTCCGAATACTCGACCACGGGCTCGGCGGTGGTGTACATGTCGTCGTCGTCGCCCACGTCCGAGGCCCCGGACGACGACGCCGACGATGATGCCGACGAGCCATACCCATTTTCTTCACTATCGTCACTCGCACTCTTCTTCTTGTTCGCCTTGCTGTTCTCCAGGAACTCGAGTGCGGCCTCTTCACTGGGGATGATCGTGAGCCCCTTACCCTTGCGCTTGAGGTTCAAGCAGTGCCAGTCGCTCTTGAAGTGTGCGTGCTGGTCCGCGAGCGCATCGAACGCCGCGATCTCACACGTGCCACAGCGCAGCCCGATGAGCTTCTGCGTGCCGTCGTGAATCACCGACGTCTGTACTGCGAGACGCGCAGCCGCGGCGTCTGCTGCGTCTGAGATGGCGGCGTCGTTGACTGTGGCTGCGCGCGTGAATTGGCGGTGCTCGCCCGCGACCGCGCGCACGGTCCACTGCGCCACGCGCGCGTCTGTGAGGTCGCTGAGCGCCATGCGGCCGTACGCGCGCTCAGTGGTGGTGCTCTGCTTTGCAGCGGCGGCTGCTGTGGATTTCTTCCCCATCTGTGATGTCTCTGTCTGTCTGTCTTGTGCGCTTGGCTGTGAATAGGAGAATGGCAATGGCAACCTTGTTGCCTCCAGACATGTGACTTGATATGAGTATGCTCATGCCTGGAACTTCTTTATTTTGATCAGCAAGATGAAAAGGTAATGATACACACTCTCGATTCCAGGTACGTAACTTGGTTTCACTATACTTGTGCCTGGAATCTCTTTACTTGTGGTCAGCAGCTTAGAGAATCAGGCACGTAACCTGGTTTCACTATACTCATGCTTGGAACCGTTTTTCCTGAAATTTCAACCTTGAAGAGGAATGATTATCACAAATGTGAGTGATGGTTAGACGAGCCGGTTTTACAAGAGATCGGAAGGTTCTCGGATGTCGAGCTCCGGTGACAAAATGACATCCTTATACTATACAATTTCTGAGCTTACTTTGGATACATTTTAGGTCATCCAAAGAACAGCTAGATAATTAAAAATACATTAAACAAAGTAATTGTATTACGGATTCCAATCTATCTCACAACGGTCCAGCGCGAAAAGTGTAGCCATTTTCGGACCGAAAAGACTGCGGGTGAGCCCAGCAAATAGTTGTTAGTCGATCGACCAGCAATCCCCGCACGAGTGGACTGCATCTGGGGAACCTTCATGGCGCAATCGGTATGAGCTGCACTCGCGACGGTAACTCACCAGCCCATTTGCTCAATTTGCAAGAGAGAGAGAAACGCGTCAAGCGAAAGCAAGGAAGCAATGCACACTAACGCGGAGAAGCAGACGAGCGAGCAACAACTGTGCGGCATGGAATTCAATGCGCAGATATGACTCAACATGAAGCGGTGCGGGCTCATCGGTGCTGCGCTCTCGTGGCTCTTCGTGCTCTATGGGGAATTCGTCATCGTGGTACGTTGTGGCTCTGCACTAAACCAGATCGTTCAAATGATCCACTCAGTTGAGATCATACTTGCCTGACATCGGTGTGCTGGTTGATTATGCTTGGTAGGGCGTCGTTATCTACCCGTGGGTGGGGGCTTCGCAAGCTGGACTGGTGCATATTGCGCTTGCGAACGTTCTTTGTTTCTTATCGCTTGCGGCGCATGGAAAAGGTACGCGATGATGCTTGGAATGCAATGCATGCTTTTTCATAATTCTAGCTCTGTACTCTTGCTTTTCTACACAGCGATGCTTACGAACCCAGATGTCGTCCCGCAAGGCGCACTCCCAGGCATCCTAGCGTACTCCACGAAAGAAGAGACCGCGCGGTAAGAAAACCAGTCTCGATTGTTCAAACCCAACTAACAATGTCCACAAACCTTGGGAACTCATGCGCCTATCCTACCAGCATTGACGTGAAGAAGATCCCACTCTGCCGCCAGTTCAAGCCGAGTCGCGTGCACCACTGCTCTGTGTGCGGCCGCTGTGTGCTCAAGATGGACCACCACTGTCCGTGGGTGAGCAACTGCATCGTGCTGGGCAACCACAAGTTTTTCCTCCAGTTCGTGCTCTACGTGTGCGCACTCTCGCTCTATGCGCTCGCGCTCATTGTGACCTGGTTCACTGCGCAAGGCGGATACGAGCAGTAAGTCCGCTTATATGAGAGTGGTTGTACGGATGCAAATACTCTCACTACTCTGACTGTCTTTATGTTTGTAGAAGCACTCGCCTGGAGCTGTTCTTTGTGCTGCTGCTCGAAGCCGTTGTCTGTGTGGTATTCACCGCGTTCATGATGTAGGACCAGTATGAGGCGATACCCACGGACGTGACTCAGATCGACCGCCTCAAAGGCGAAGATAGCATCGACGAAAGTCTCGGGGTCTACGAGGTCTTTGGCGGTGTAAGTGAGCAGTTCTCGCTCAGTTGACTCCTGCCAATGGACATTTGGTTCCCATCGTGAGTCGCTGCAGAGCAAAAGGCGCCTATTACACATGCAGTTAGCTAGACCAGCTAACCTTCAGTCCATTTATTTGCCCTCGCCTATGTAGTGTTTTGCAGGACGCTCAAGACCCAGATCCTCGGCTACGTCCTTGAAGAAGAGCTCAAATTCACGAGATCCAGAGCAGCCGAGATGGAGTTGCACGAAGACGACGAAGACAACGAGGTTGAACCAAAGCCCACTTCGCGATTCACAACGACGACACACACCATCGAAAGTGGATGGACGATTGAGAGGCTCGTCGCGGACGACCACGTCTCGGATTGGTATGTGATGCCAACTCTTTTGAAGCACTTATGGCAAACAATATGAATCCTCTCATATATGAGCCGTCCTTGTAGGTGCAACAAGACCAACGTGATGCAATGCTTTCAGCATCTACCACAGCGAACCGAGCGTCTCGCTTGGCTCACATTCGCAATCTTGCCCGTGTTGAAGTGCGCTTCTACATCCTTTTACAAGAGAGCATTCACACCTCATCATGTAAATCGTAGTTGCGTGGGAGCGTCGAAAGACACCCAGGAAGTTCGTTCCCTGCTGACGTATCCATATGGATGGCACCACTGATTGGGCCTCTGGCCCTTTGAAGGTACGCGGGGCGACCTTCGCCTCGAATCGTGCTCGTCACCACCTTCCAGATATTCGACGCGGCGTTCGTATCTCGGTTCCACAGCTTGGAGCAAGTCGTACACCTGACCAGTCCGTGACGCAAGATGCTGTCGCTCCTGTACGGTCGAGGGTTCTTGCAGACCTGGAACGTCGTACATTCGTTCTGTTCGCACGCGCTACACCTGCAGCTGGGGCGGAACTCATCGATCAGGCACACGTCGTAGCCTGCCTTCTGAAACATCGTCCTGAAGCCCTTGCCCTTGACGGACTCTTTGAACCTGCGATGCTGCCTCTGATCCCAATCTCCTATCGCGACTATCGTTTCTGCTCCGCTCCCGAACAGCTTCTCGAACCGCTTCAGGAGGCGAGCTTCCGTTATCTGGCGACGTATGTAGCCGCCCAGCTTCAGCTTCCGGAAGATGTACTGGTTGTACACGGGGCTCAGACGCCTGTTCATCTCGTTCTTTTTCTCCACGTAGGCTTTGAAGCGCTCGAAGTCGGTTGTCTTCCTGTTGTAGGCGCTCAGCTCCGCCTCCCATTCAACGACGCGCTTCCTGTCGATCACCTCTTGCTTGCGTTCTTGTACGTAGTCCCGGTACTTCTTCGCCTTCGTCTCTTTGCGGCGCGTGTCCTGTGTGTATCGAAACGTTGTCTGTTGTTTGGTGTCTCCGTCGACACAGTACAACAGGTCGCTCATGTTGGGGTCGATCGCGACGATCGTCTTGTCCTTCAGGGTTTGTAGTTGGCAATCTCGCCGATGTACGTCTCGCTATTTCTTTTCTTCACTTGGGTCGTCCGCTTGCCGAGAAGATCCTCACGCTTCAGGAGGATGCTGTAGCCAACGCCATCCGTCTCAATCTGGTGGTCGAACGTGTACCCCTTCGCGTAAAAGCACTTCATGTCGGTCTTGAAGAAGAAGCTCCAGGTGCTGTCTTGGCGCTTGACAAGGTTGCCCTTCGTCAAGTAGTCGCTTCGCTTTCCCTGTTCCTCCATGAAACAGAGGTTGGCGAGTGACTCCGTGTCTATGCGGACGTGTTTGGGCATGACGTTGCTGCGCAGTGGGCATGCATTCTCGACGCTCGTGCCGTGTGCCTCAACCGCCTTCATCATGCGCAGCATGCACGGGAGGTAGTCCTGCGGCGAGCACTGGATGTCGTAGCGGACATTGTCCCTTTTAGATCCCTCGCAGGGAGCACCAGGTGGCGCTGCTCGTCTATCCACGCATGGTAGAGGGGATCCGACGTCTTCGGGAGGTGTGGCCTGAGCAGGTTGTCCTTGACCCCGCGCAAGCGAGTGCACAGCTCGTCCTGGCAGCTCCTCGTGTTCCTCCCGCTCTCCCTAATCATGTCGACCTACTCCTTCTTGCGCCACGACACGTTGACATACCGCTCGACGTAGTTCTGCTTGATGTTGTTTTCGTACATGGTGATCGTGTCGGTCGAGAGGCAGTCGAGCACGGTGCTCATGTGCTCGTAGCTTAGCTCCTCCGACACGTACCCTTTGTAATGCTACTCGTAGAAGGCCTTGAGCGTATCCTTGATGATCTGTGTCTCGGCCTTTGGATGCCTGTCCTGAGAGGGTAGCTTGCAGAGCACCTTCATAACTGAGGTCACGAACTGTCTGTCGAGCGTGGGCAGTTCGACGCCCTTCTCGCAACAGTGGAGCAGGTACAACTTGAGCAGCTGGAGCGTGTGGATCATGATGCCGTTGGCCTGTAGCGCGTGGCATATCGGTTAGCTTCTCGATGACAAAAGCGTCCTTGACAACGCTCTTGAGGCTCGTCTTGACGCAGTGGTAGGGCCGGTCCGGTGGCTCCTTCATGTTCCCCATTCGCTTGAGTTGCAAACCCAAGACGACGGGTGTGCCGATACGAGCACATGCAGAACTGAATGTGGATTGGAAGGAAAAGAGCGGAGTTCGATGGCCAACAACTACTGCGCCAGACCTCTTCAGTGGCAGATCCAGGCCTCAGTTTCTGCGAGAGAACTACCAAAGCTGATGCGAGGAGATAGTGACCCTCCATCGCTCACTTTTAAAAGCAAGCGAGGAGACACACCAGATCGCTAACTTTAAAAGAGTACACTTGCTGGCTTGCCTGTCAGCCCCATGCACTCGAACATCGCCTTGTCCTTCTCGAGCGCTGGGTTTGACGTCGTCAGCAGCGTCTCGCCATTGAAGATTGAGTTCGCATCCGCCATGAACAGGAGAGCATTTTTGCTCTCCTGTTTATCCAGGCTTTGGGTGGGTTCACAGTCGATTACAAATCGGTACTTTGTACCATCTCGCATGGCACACTGTACCGTACTCGTCGCTTCCCGTTCTCCTTCGAAAACTCACGCTCAAAGCTCAAAGGCGTCGCTCAAACATACATAAAAATACCCACGCAAGCCGTCACCAAGGCGAACGAGACCGACCGATGAAGGCGAGCGCGCTGGAGAAGCGCCGCAAGGAGCAGGCGTGCGGCACGGGCTTCAATGTACGCCTCTGGTTCAATAGCGACCCGTGCGGCATCATCTGCGCCGTGCTCTCCTGGTTCCTCGTGCTCTATGCCGAGTGCACCGTCGTGGTGGGTTCCCCTCTCACGTGTTGGTTTCTCCTTGATCTATCCAATCGCACCTGCTAATAGTCGAGTACTATCTTGCGCTCTCTGTACGTACCAGGGTGTCGTTATCTACCCGTGGATGGGACTCTCGCTGCTGGGGCTGGTGAACATCGGCGCGTTCACGACAATCTGCTTTTTGGCTCTGGTGTCGCATGGAAAAGGTATGCGAGCGCCTGTCAGTTAACGGGTATTCCAGCGCTCCAGTGTATGGTAACAACTTTCTTAATCGTGTACGGTTGTGCCATATTACCTGTAGCGATGCTGACGGACCCTGGCGCTGTTCCGCAGAGCGCGCTGCCGCTCGCGCTGATCGATTCGTCGAAAGAGGACATCGCGCGGTGAGTTTTTGGCTCTCACGCAGCATGGTTTGATCTGTTGGAGCCACTTAATTGAGCTCCCTCTTTTGTTCCTTATACAAACCTGTAGCATTGAAGACCAAAAGTACCGCACGTGCCGTCGCTGCCGCCAGTTCAAGCCCGGTCGCGCACACCACTGCTCGATCTGCGACCGCTGCGTGATCAAGATGGACCACCACTGTCCGTGGGTGAACAACTGTGTGGGGCTGGGCAATCACAAGTTCTTTCTGCTCTTCATCTTCTACGTGTTCGTGCTCTCGCTCTACGCGCTCGTGCTGGTCTCGCTCCGCTACGCGCGCTGCGTGAATGAAAAGTACGTACTGACTATACTGGATAAGATGGCCACCATTAGGAGGAGATCCCATACTGACCGATCATTATCCTGCTGTATTGCAAACAAGTAGCTGTCCGAGCTACGGCGCGCTCCGCGTCGTGTTCCTCGTGCTTGAAGCCGTGCTCTTTGGGCTCTTCACGATGTGCATGATGTGCGACCAGTACAGCGTGATCACGACCGGCACGACGCAGATCGACCGCTTCAAGGGCGAAGTGACGGACTCGCTCGGCATCCGTGAGGTGTTCGGCGGCGCCAGCAAGCGCTTCGCGCTCCACTGGCTGCTGCCTGTGAGCATTTGGTTCCCCACGTACGTATTCTTTTGTATTGTCCTATCCTTGGGTTTCATCCAGGAGGGGTGTCCTGGTTGAAACTGCTGTTACTGTCCTGCTTTGTCCTATACTTTCTGTACTAATTTTTGAGTCCTGTTTTGTCGCAAATAGATCACTCAAGAACCAGATCCTCGGGTACGTGCTCGAGTCGGAGCTGGCGTGCACGGAAGACGAGTCGACGGAGATGGATTCGTTCCTGCCCGACTCCCCGGACGCGTCGGCGTCCGTGACGATGACCGAGACGCTCGAGGGCGGCTGGTCCGTGGAGAAGCGCGTGCCAAGCAGCTCGGTCCAGGTCGTGTAGCAAATTGCCTCCCTTCTTCATCCAGTTTCATCATATCCACACACAAAATACCACCAGTTTCTATTGTAAATCGCAGTCGTTCAAGGTGAAGGAGGATGTCAATTTCAAAGTCAATTTGGCTCGAAGAGCCAAATAAGCGCTCAGGAGGCTCGCATTGTGACCACAGGATGCAGATCCAAGTGCATCCACCAGATGGGATTTGGATCGAACTGCACACAACACGAAGCAGGCACACAAGCTCAGCCAAAAACTGAATACTTCTTTAGGATAGACGACAACAAGAAGACGATCGATCGATCATGAAGCGACATGGTATTGATAAACTGAAATCCATTTCTTCTTGCTACAAATGTAAAAAAAAAGCACCCTCCGAACCCTCCCTCCAAGCACACACACGCTCGACACTAAAGAACTCCATACAAACAAACAGGGGCAAACCAAACCAATGAAATAGGAAAAGGAATGGGGAGGTGGGGGTGGCTTTATCTTACAAGATATGGGCATGAAATAGAGAGGGGGTGGACTCACTCGAGATGCGGCGAGTTTGCTTGGGGTGGTTGGCTGGCTGGACGTGCTTATGCGATCACGCCGGCCTCCTTGAGCGCGCGGTGCGCGTTGCACGCGTGCTTCTTCAGCCGCGGGTCCTCAATCGTCTGCCAGTCCGTCACCAGCTTCAGCACCTTGCCCGCGTTCTCTGCTTTTGCTAACTCGTCGTGGTACAACGGGCACAAGCTCTCTACCACATGGAGACTTTCTCGCTGTACCTCTGGCTTCACGTCCGGTCCGCCGGCGGCGCAGTCCACGATGAACTGCCAGCCCTTGGACGCCACGAACGCCTGGCGACACTCTGGGTGGTCACACAGGCGTGACAGCGCCACGCCGACTAATCTTGCGACGTTGCCGTTCTTGGACTGGCCGAGCACGACGAGCTGTGGGATCAGCACCGCCATCTCTGGGCGGGCGGCTTCGTCCTGCGCCGACAGCGAGATCGCACCGAGCACGCCCTGCAGCTGGGTGTCCACGTACTTGCTCTCCAGCAGTCCCTTGATGGCCATGACGCCGTCGCGGATGTTCGCACTCGTCAGCACAGTCTTTGGCAACGCCTTTGGCGCTGGACGCTTGACGCCAGCGCTCGGCTGGGTCTTCTCGATGAGGTACTGGTTGCGCTTGAAAGACGCCTTGAGCTCGCCGTACAGGTGCATCAGCGCCGTGATGTCGCCTTCCCGTCGCTGCACTTCCACGACGTACTCCTTGTTTGTCTTGAAGAAGATGATGTTGAGGTTCACGCGCTGGGCGCCGCCGTTGCGACGGTACTCCACCTTCCACTTGCACTTGTCCGTCTTGAATTCAAAGTCCGTGTCCAGCTCGCACAGCTTGCGGCCAACCACGCTGCACACGCGCTGGATCGCTTCCAGCTTCACGTGGAAGTGCGTGTGGAGCTCAAGGCGGAACGGCGGCGGTGGCAGGTCGCGTGGGGCCACGCCCACATACTTGGTCTTGTCCATGCGCACGCCGAAGCTCGGCGCGGCTTCCGACTTCTTGATCCCGATCGAGAACGCGCTCGGTCCACCCACTTTCTGCTTGCCGGCGGCGAACGCCATCGGTCCAGCTGGCGGGGCAACACCCGCGAAGCCTCCCATCATGCCGCGCGGACCGCTCATGAGTCCCAGCGACGGCGGACCGGCAGCGGAGATAGTCTTGGCCATCGATCGGTAGTGGATCTGGTCCGGCTCATCGCCAAGACCGAGCGTGCCGTACACCGGCTTGGCGGCGGCGTCGAGATCCTGTTCATGGGCGGCGGAAGCGTCCACAGGGGTCGTCGCCGCAGCCGCGGGCTTGCGCTTGTCGTCCGCCGCGTTCTTCTTGAGGTCTCTGTCCATACTGAATGAAGATTGTGTGTGTTTCTCTTCCTCTTGTCGTCGTCTCTCGTGTACTGCTGCGGCTGTGTTCTCTCTGGAGGCGGCGCGCGATTTCGGAAAATGGGACCTGCTGCAGGTGCCTTTTGCTATCTGTTCTGCTCTGCTGGTTTTATATTTTTGGCTCGCGTCTCTTGTTGTTCTATAATTTTGGCTCGCTCTTGTCGTTTGGCTCGCGAGCTATTTGTGGACTAGTGGCCTTTTTATAACTAAAAAAAGCCAGGAAGGGGTAGGGAATAATGGACCTAACCACTTTGTGGTGCTGGTAGTAAATCAAGACAGCGAGACACCTAAAAAGTATTATGAATGCCGTTCACTTGATCAGTTGGTTGAATGTAATGCAAGAAACCTTGATGAAACTATGGAATATTTTGAATGTGATAAAATCCTGGCTATGAAAACGTCGCTTCAAACAGATAAATTTGACTGAGAACAAATGTAAAAAGCACAAGCTGCTGTAAAAGCGCCGCCGCCCAGATGGCAAACGAGAACACAACAGCGGATTTTGGGAAAGACAGGGAGCTTCTCCAGAACCAACTGGCACTCGAGATCAGTCACACACGCTGATAGCAAGCGAGCGAGAGAGAGAGAAGAGATCCAGCGCCGCCACCACCCGCCAGTCAGTCAATAATAATTGACCTGAGAAGACCACCACAGTGGACACAGGAAAGCTGGTCACTTTGACACAAACTCTTTTTTGCCATCCATCCACATCATCTGTCTGCTGCATTTTCATCATCGGGGAAGAAGCTTGAAGGACGGGTAATGATCCACGAACGCACCCGCATGCGCCATTCCCAACTTTGCTTTGTCGCTTGGGTTTTGTATGAACGAATGTATGAACACCAATGGGTGGGGGGATGGAGGCGAAAAATCAGGAGGAGCCCATGTTCCGCAGAATGCGCGCGCACCCTTCCGCTCGTTCGGATCTTTTTGTTCGTGGCACGGTAGGTATCGATCAACCAGATAAGATCACAAGGACTGACTGCTCAAGTGGATTGGCAAATCCCATAGTAAGCCCAAGTCATTTTACATATTTGTACAACCTCTTTAAAACTTTTATCTTGAAAAAAATCTTTTCGCGATGATGGATTTGCCTTCAGTGGCTGGCGCGTTTGTCCGCTGGAAGGAGGGATTTCCATAAATAAGTAGGCTCCTACTTACAGTGTTTCTCACTAAGTAGGGTGGTCAATGGACGAAAAAAGCAAACATAAGTAGGTTGATATTAAGTACATACCACGCAACAAACGAACCTAACACTGGCACCTTTTCTGTGGCCACAGTTGTTCGGCCGATTTACAGTTATAGTGTACCAGCTTCCCTTCCGAGCTGTTGGGTGAGCTGCATTTGCACCTTCTTTCTGTAACTGTGTACTCAGTATGCAGATACCTCCAAAGTACCAGTTTTACATATCGGACTCGTCATACAGATCCACCTGTGTGTAAGTTTCATCTTCATCGCTTCCATGATCCATACCCACACATTACATAGACTTCCACCTTTGACCCCTTGGCTCCTTTTCAACCAATAGAATCATTTAGAGATGATAGTCAATCAGATGCTCTTCTGTCAGGCTGAATTCAGCCAATCAAATTACTACCTCGCTCTATTTCTCGTGCCAACAAGAGACGATGATGTGAAGTGCAGATGACGAGTTCTTTTTCGACCAAACACTCGCTTCGCTCTCGCCCGAAGGAGAAGAGGATAAGAAACTGGATGCGAGTAACTGAAGGTACGCATTTCAGAAGCTGGCCGACGACCTCGCTCATCGTCACGCGTCTCGACTCGTCGAGCGCATGCCTCACTTCACCGCGGATGCACACGGCAGAGTGAGCCTCGTAGCATAGCTCATGCCTGGATATTGTAGGTCGGCAACG
>JALBZB010000079.1:0-54422 GCA_038050625.1 Pythium sp. MPC-2022a
GACCGTTACGCGGCAAGCAACTACGCCACTTGGCGAGCGCTCATGAACGAGGTACAAGATTGTTTCTCAGTGGTATTTCGTGGTCGTCGTCGAGGTAAACTGACAATGTCCATGCTGCGTCTAGAAAGTGGAAGTGCGCTTCAAACAGGGCAACGGCTACATGCACACGAAGGTAATTGAACCGTGAGGCTGAACATCATTGACATTGCTTTTTGGAGACAAATGACTTTGATTCTGTGCACCTTCCAATATGCAATCTTGGACCAAGAGATTCTGTGGAACGGCTCTGCAAACCTCAGCGACGATGCGATGACGTGCAACGACGAGGTCGTACAAGTGACACACGGTGGAAAGGTTGTGGTTGATGCTTGGGGCGTGTCCAAGAAGCGGTGGGCCAAGTACGATCCGAAGAAACAGAAGCCTGGAAAACCCGACAGTAAGTAATCGTCGCTAGCTACCATCGCTTCATTTGCATAGCCTGCGTGTGCGGGTGCCGATAATAAGATCATCGGCAGGTGTCCGACAATGAGCCATGTGCGAAGATCGAAAAGCTCGACTGTGGTTGGTTTGTTCTTGTGGATTTCTGGAGCCAAAGTGAGTCTTTTGTGTCTCGCAACAAAATTGAAGCATGCACTTGGAACTGACAGTGATATGATCGAGAGAACCTTTGCTTTCACTCTCTCGCTCAATCACCACACGCTGAGCTCAGTGTTCGTTCATTTCCCAGTCGCCCGCTCCCGCAGTCATAAGGATTGATCAATTACCGATTCAAATCAATTGCCCTATCCTACAAATTGAATTGCGACAGCTCTGCTATTGTTTTGTATCGAGACCACACCCAATTCATTCCTATATTAACAGTATCGCGAAAAAGGCGAACCTTTTTGTCCAACTTCAAACAAGCCTGATAAAAAACGCGCATTTGCATCACTCTTCAAAAACCTCCTCCTCGCACACAAGCAGCAGCAACATGGAGTCCCACAGCACGAGCAACGCGGCTCCAGCACCACCACCACCGCCTCTGGGCCTCAAGGACGCGCTGGAGCGCGAGACTGAGCGCATCTGCCAGTCGGCCGACATCCGCTCCGCGCTCAGCCAGGTCGTGATCTTCCAGCCCACGCTCGGGGTTGGCGGCCCGCGACACCTCACGCGACCGTCATTCACGCTCACGTTCAACTGGGACCAAGGCGTGGTCAATACGACCTTTCCTGCTGCGCTCAAGGCGCCGGCAACGGTGCTGACGCACTCGTTCCACCTGAACAAGCTCCCGTCGCTCAAGGTGAAGCTCTGGCGGTGCATCTTCGAGCACGTGGTTGCCCAGGAAGGCCATAAGTTCGAGAAGACCAATGTAAACGCGTACATTTGGCTGGCCGAAGACGAGAGCTTCATTGTGTTTACGATCGACATGAGTCAGAACAGGAAGATGACGTCGCACGCGGACGCGTTTATGAAGTTCTTCACGACACCACCCGAAACTGGAATGGACAAAAAGTACGTGCGCCAGTGTGAGCAATTTGCACCAAACAAAATCGGCATCGAGCTGAATTTCAAGCTGTGCAAGCTCACCCCAGAGTCGCTGCGAATCATCGATACAATGCTGGACCGAATGTACGCGAGTCCGACGCGCCAGTTTGCGGTCAAGATCCTGAATCTAAGCAATTCGGATCTGAAGGATGCGCAGCTGTCAGCTGCCCTGCTTGGATATCTCGTGGATATCCTGAAGAAGAGCCACACTGTCTACCAAACAGAGGAGTTGTACATAGATTTCTTCCGCAGCCATCGAGTGTCAGCTCCAGCATTCGTCGAACTACAGAAAGTGATACTTGCTGCTTGCAACGCGAGCTTGATCCATCAGTCAGTCTCCTTAGTGACCGCTACGACCCAGTCGAATCATTTGGAAAAGCTGATCTTTCTTGAAACGCGTCTCGGTCTGGAGCACGTCGCAGCTTTTTGCTCGGCGCTGCGATACAGATGCAAGTCGAATCATTTTGCCTGACTCATGCTCTCAAGGATCTTGACGACGCCGATCGGAAGCAGTGTTGGCAGAAGCTCGCGTTTGGAATCTTCTATCCACGATCCAAGAAATTTGCAGCTGACAGCATGTTTCGCTCGGTGGAAATGAGTGACAATTTATTTCTTCACGAAGACGGGTCAGCGTTTACGAAGACATTGTCTGATCCCGCTGGCGAGCTTGTGTATCGAGGAAAATCCAAGCTTTCATCAGCAAGCACTGCGCTCCTGCTGTGCACAATTAAACAAGGCGCGAAGTTCTACTCGACTGCGAAGGCTAGATCCAAGGTCATCCATGAACTTGCAAGCAAGATGGAGCTCGAAGATCTCTGCCAGTAGAGGGGCTGGACATGTACTGTTCTTCCCGGTATTGGCTTTGGATGGGTGAAAAACGATCAGATCATCAGTATGGAGCACGAAGCCATCGATAGCTCATTCCAGAGCGGTTGCACCTTTGAGCTGATTATCTCGGACATGCAACCCATAGCCGAAGCTCTTGAGACGCTTGGCCCATTGCTGAAAATAGTTGGATCCTACGTGAACTACGTCGATATATTTGCCATTGAGGGTGTCGAGCCGATCCTCCCTGCCATTTTGCGCCACTGCGTGAACTTGGCGCACTTGCGTCTGGGGTGCAGCAAAGTGTCTGACGATGCGGTCGACCAGTTGATCGATGCGTTGAGTGACGACCTCGGTGACCGCTTGCTATCGCTTGATCTGACAGGAAAATACCACCTTGAGAGTGAAAGCTACGAGAAGCTGGCTACCTCCCTCGCGAATCTTGTCAGAAGTTTAGCTCTGCTCGAGCTTCGGGTCTCAGTGCCGAATATGAAGGATCACGTGTATATCAGTTTCCGTCAAGCGCTCGAAGTCAACAAACACTTCGTTTTCTGCTGCTACAGGAACCTGATCCACCTATCGATGGTGACGAAGACCAGTACGACAACGCTCTGAATGAGCAGCTGCAGATCGAGATATATACCGATGGCGAGCAGCTCCTTTCATCACTCCCGCTGAAGCAGAAACTAGCATTCCTTAGTGTGATTCAACACAAATCAGCTACTGGGAGTGCCCGCAATCATCTCGACAGTTTCATGGTGGCGTCCATTTTCAGGTTTGCTGCAGATGATATTCGACGCTTGGTTGCATGGAAGGAGCGTCTCGATTTCTAGTTGCAATCCACTTGGACCTCAGTTCGGCAAATGTATGATTTGTGCATCGCCATTGTGTTCGTCGTACTTGTACTAATTTCGATGCGGAAATGAATCATGTGATAATGATAGTGGTGAGGATCCGAACTGACTAAATAGAGCAATAAATGAACGAGCACAACTCGATGCAGAAACAAGTCCACGAGGAAAGTTGCTCCCCAACCGCCCATGAATGAGCCTTCCCAATACTGAATCTGAGTCCATATGGGACTTGAAGTCCCGACTCAGATATCAGAGTCAGAATCTAAATTTTGAAAATAGCTTCATTTTTGTATGGCTTTTCAAACGTTCCACGAAAAAAAATGCAAGTTGAAAGTTCAATACAACCACCAAGTTATTTTCAAAAATCAGAAAATGATCACGCACACAAAAGTGAAATATTTTGATGACTCAGAGTCGTCCACACGTGATTGGAATCGTCGCAGCATTCCATTGGCTCTTGGCAGCAGCCAGCAAATCCCACCAGCATTGTTCGCATTGGGCGAGTTGAAGATCCATTTCGAGGTTTGCCACTCCTTTCCCCCTCGTCACTCCTCTCGCGCTCACTCTTCGAATCTCTCCACCAGGACAACGTGCCGTCCTTCCTTCCTTCCCAAGCAGCAAACCCCCTACTCATACCAGAATGGCTGCTGTAAGCGCGCGCAAGTGCCTCGAACACGTGCGCCAGTTCGCGGTGCGCGGCGACGCGCAGTCCGTGCTCGCGGTGATCGACAAGTTCGGGAGCGAGCACTGGATGATGAACGTCGGCGAGGTGAAAGGCGCCGTGGTCGAGGCTGAGATCGAGAAGGCCAAACCAAAGGTGCGTAAAGTGATGGCGTGTGTATGTCCCTGGTGTGTCTGTTAATGCTGTGGTATGTGAATGTGTGTAGGTGATGGCGGAGATCGGCGGGTACGCGGGCTACAGCGCCGTGCGCTTTGCGAACAAGCTGCGCGAAGTGGTGGGACCCCGGGCGCATTACTACTCGTTTGAGTTCTCGCCAGAGTTTGCTGATATCGCGACTGAGGTACGTCCTTGTACTGTGAGCGCTTGTGGAATGATGTCCATGTTCTTTTGCTAATGCTCGTCGCATGCGTTGTGCAGGTGATTGGGATTGCGGGGCTCTCTGAGTATGTGACGATTACCGTTGGACCGTTCGCAGAGACGCACTCAAAGCTCAAGGAAATCGGCGTCGAGCATGTGGATGTAAGCAGATGACTTTCGCTTTTGCTTTGTATGGTTTATTGAGTGGTGTGGCACGCATTCTAATCTATTGAGACGTTGCGCGTATACTTGTAGCTTTTCTTCATCGACCACAAGAAGGAGCTGTATCTAAGCGACGTGAAGCTCATTGAGAAAAGCGGACTCCTGCGCAAGGTGCGCTCCCATTTTTACACGAACCAGCGCCAGTGATATGCGATCTAACCTGTGTTTTTGTGATCATGTTTTGATCATTTCTTAGGGATCCGTTTTGGTTGCAGACAATGTGATCTGCCCTGGAGCTCCTGACTACCTCGAGTACATTCGCAACCACCCGAACTTCACGTCGGTCTTCCACGATTCGTTCCTGGAGTACTCGACGACCCAGAAAGACGGGCTGGAGGTGTCGACGTTCACTGGTTGAGAAGCGCACTTCCAAGCGGATTAGTAGAGCGTAGTTTGCATGGAGAGGTCAATAGCCAGATGGATCCAACGTGCTAGAATGCTCTCGTTTGAGTACGAGTGTATACTGAATATGCCAAACCTATGGTTTGGCATATGCATGATCTCCTGCACTCCAAAACTCTTCCAAAGTGCAGTCTTTTGCATTAGCTCTTATGCATAAATGAAATGAAATGGATGGAAAAGAGGATAATATAACAAACAGTGGGCCCAGATGATGTCAACTCTTCCAGGCTGCCATAGAAACATGGATAATGGAGGATAGGGCGGATTCACGTCTTGTGCCTCAAACTATGACCGGATCAAGATCACGAAGGATCAAGTTGATATGTTATTCTAATTGATGACGAGGGTCGCAGAGGCACAAGCTGAACGCAAGCCAACAACGTGACGGGGTACACAGATCGATAGCCTGCGGCACTCCAAGTGCTTCGACTTGTCATTGATGCTTTGTCTCTTGAGGAATACGAAATCCTGATCGAGGTGCTGGTGGTGAACAAGTTTCTTGGATCCTTAAGATCAGATTAATGAATGATGTCGGTGGACTACACGAGAAAAATGAGAAGCAACATCAAGATGAGTTGTTGAAATCGCAATACTATCGCGCGCCAAGTACGCATTTCTGAATGCCTGAGTTCACGTAGGAGGACTTGGATTCCATGGTACTGACTACACACATGGGCTTCAAGATATTACAGTATGTTTGGATTTCGAGTTCAAACAGCATGCATACAACTCTAATTGGTTCCATTTCTCTATTTTGCCGTCAAATCTTGTAAGCCATTACCTCCAAATGATTCTTCGACGTACTTCGCGTCCTGCAAAATCAAAAATCGAGGACAGCATCCACCTATCAAGCGACGTTCGAACTGATGCATCATCGACAGGATTTGCTATCGCACTAAGGAATGCCAGCTTGCTCTCCAGCGGCAGCGGATCGCTCCTCAACAGCTCATCATCGAATTTGTCGCTCAGGCGCGCAGATTCAAGATGCATTGATCGAGGCAGAGGAGGTCCAGGCTGGGCCAGCCCGTGTGGCTTGCTGAGCTCCAGGTGCACGACCGTTTTGTTGACATCCAAGGCGTCGATCAAGCTGGAAAGCCCGGCTTCGCTCATCCAGGATCTGCAAAGCCGCAGATGCTGCAGCGCTGGAGTTGTATTCGGTGTTGATATGCTCGCAGCCAAAATCGCAACCATGGCATTGCCAACCCGGTTTCCACTCAGATCCAACGAGAGCAGCCGCCTTCCAAAATCTCCGTGAAGCGCATGCATCAGCTCGAAAAACTCTGGCTGGTACATGCTAGCGTCACTGAAGGATGTGATCCAGCCTTCTAAGTTCAACTGCTGCAACTTGTCGCAGGAACTCAAGATCGTGGCGACGACGTTGGACATGCAACTGTTGTGCTCAAGATCTAAAGAAACCAGTTGCGGTCCAGTGCACCCGACAAAAGAGCACAACGGCGACGAATCGGGCCAGCTGACCGAGTTCATCACCACTGCAACCCCTGGGAGATGTTCATACATCGGAACTGGTGATTCGTTTTCGTCTACTTGTACAAACTGGTCCGCTTCAATCCATCCGAGCCCGATCCCTGGAACCACCACGCAGATCCAATCACTGTTTACCCACAGGCACTCGAATTGCGTAAGCTCTTGGACAATCACAAGTGGCTCGGAAGCTGATTCGTGGTCTCGACGAACAGTTGCTCCCTTCTTGATACCCCGAATGGTAGTCGTACCAGCTGCAAGAGAGTTTGCTGAACTGTACCTTTGACGCATCAAATCGCGACTCCCATCGCAGTTCAATAGCTCCATTGGATTGTGTAGAGCTTGTTCAAACGCGTTGGCATCTGCAACTGTGAAGCTACTGAACGACAGATCTATCTTCCGAGGCTCTGCTTCAATTCCAGCACTCTTGCTCGAATGCCGGTAGAAGAGACCAAACGCAATCCAGCGCCAGCACTGCTCGCGTTCCAGCACGTCCATGTCGCTGTTCATAGTTCCCGCAAGTCCAAGCTCTCCGATCGTCTCGTCGTACCGCAGCGCTGAAAAGAGAGCAGCGTAGTGCTCCACACGGAGGTAGTTGTCGCTTAACAAGAGCTCCAGCAGACGAGTTTGAGTTCCCTCTCGAGGTGTGTTGCTGGAGGCTGCAGGACGGTCGCCAACACTTGCCTGGATGACTGCACTCAGCGCTGATGACACCGCACTCGACAAATGTTCTTCTCGTCCGGTGACGTTGCACAATTCCACTCTCTTCAACTCGTAGATGTCCTTTTTTTTTAGAATGTCTGCAACAGCGTGCAGGGATTCAGCATCCAGGTCATTGTGGCTCAAGACCAGCATGTCCAGACTGTACGTTTGATCGTCATGAGAACGAAAGCCGCACACTTGGTCCAGCACAACATGCTGCAGCATCTTCAGTTGGTTCACCTTCAACTCGACCTCTGTGAACGCCAGCCCAATCGAATTTCTGTAATCACGAACGTGCGCAGTCTGGATTGGGAATTTTTTTAGCAGTTCTCTGAATTTTCGGTCCGGTTTCGCAATGAAGAACGCGCAGATTTGCTTCAACAGCAACTCATTCACAGCCCCTTCGTGTCCAGAGACTTTTAACACCACTCTGCATGGAAAGTGCTCGTCTTCCAGCATCCAGTCCTGCACTTCGGCTCTGGATGGGACGCTCGTGGCCATCTGAGAGGTGAAGACCGCCCTCCAAAAGCTCGCCTTCTTCGCTGGAAACGCATTCAGCAACTGCAAGTGGTGCAACACCGTCGCCAGCGCACTCAGAAGCTTCGGGGTACTCGCAGTGTGGTCGTACGTGGGCAGATTGAGCGTCACGGCGCATGCCGACGAGGCGTTAGAGAGCGGCGAGAAGCGCGCCGGGATGTCCACACTGAGATACGCGCGCAGCGGCTTGAGCGACTGCGACTCGCTCAGCTCGATCTCCCTCGTGCGGGCGTGCAGCGCGTCCAGGTAGTGAGGCGATCGCGGACCTGGAGGAGCGCGCTGCTTCTGCTCTGTCGACTCTTCCATTGCGCTTTGGATGTGCGTTACTTGGCAAATCAGAAGGCTGATCATTAACGGCATGTCCAAAATGTCATTAAATAATGGCATTTTGCGTCTAAAATGCGTATCTGGGTGATGGTCATGTATCAAGAAATCAAAACGATTACAATCTATAGTAATTTCACATACAAGAAGGGAATCGTTTTTATTCATTTTCTTCCAGAGGTGCCACTAAGGAGGATTGTTCAAGGCGAGCATTCCTGTTCGCACTCCGACAGTAAGTAGCTCATCAAGCTCACGTCCAATTCCAGCATCAACGGAAGAACCTTGGCACGCTGGACAGATCAAGACCACGAAGAGAAATGCCGCATTTTGATTCAGCCAGTTGATCGGTCCTTCGCAGTCCAGTCTTCTTTATTTCTCAACAACTTTGAGCTCACTTTCCTTCCATTCCGCGCTTTATCAGACCCCTTCCCCCGTGAGCTTGTACGGAGAGTATGAGCCAGTGATTGTTTACGGCGTGGCCGAACCCGACGCGACGAGGGCGATCAGTCCGGCTTTTCTGGAGCTTTATGAAGTTGATCAATACCCGATGGGAGTGGTTCGTCTGTATGCCTGCAACTACGCATATGATGTCTGCGTGACTCCTGAAGAGTTCCGGAACGGGAAGTGCGAGGACCCAAAGGAAGAAGCCAAAGTGCGTGAGTTTATCGAGGCGCTGAAGAAGAGGGACGTCGACTTGGGAGAACCGGGCTTCCATCTTGCGCTCATGAACTGGGACCACGGATGCGAGAAGCGCAAGTATTTGGATAACTCTGAATGAAAACTCTGAGGTGAAAATTGCGTTGATGAAGACACGGAAGAAAAATTTGAAGGAAATGAGAGTGTGAGGTGGACAAGTCGAGTGGGCGTAAAGTCGTACATATGAAAGGATACGAAAAAGAGGGTAGCAAATAAAATTGAGCTCGACCTCCAAAGTTTGTACACGCGACTTGGGGCTATGCCTGGAACCATAGTGCATAGGTGGACGATTGATACTTTGGGTTTCGATTCTACTCTTTTCACTGTTGTGTTGGCATCAAACTCTAAACTACGGTAGGCAACATCCTAGCAGGTAGCGAAGTCCATGAACTCTGAATCTGGTATTGGCAAATACCCCCAATGCGTTCCGAGACAAAACAAAATATCTATGGGCAGCGGCGCACAAATAAAAACAGTCCTACGGTGAAAGTTCGCATCCACACGGACACACTCGCCGCACTTATTGTCACTTCCGAGCCTTCACCAATGTAACTAAGTCGCGGCGAACAAAACGATGCTTAACGCCAAAGTACGAATAGATGGGGACGCGGGTAGAATCACTCGTTTTTGCTACATGACGAGAGGGACCGCGCAGCGCTTTGCTTTTGATTTCGAGCTACAACGCCTTTTATTCTCCAGACTCACACAGCGCAGTCCAGAACAAGCAACAAGAGCAAGAGTAAGAGCAAGAGTGAGAACGCCTCCAAAGCGAAAGCAGCGCCAAAGCCCAAAGCGAAGGCGCAAATGAAGGTGTCAATCTGAGCCCTTGCTGTTGGCGCCACTGAGAAGCCCAAGCACAAGTAGAAGACGCGAGTAGAACGGCTAGAAGCGCTCGCTGCCAAAATGAGAGCGCAAGCGATCAAGGAATGAGAAGGGGAAGCTGATTCCGCCCCCACCGCGCTACGAAGGTGCCCTTGCAGTAGAGAACGCGCGCATCTTCAACAAGGTCTCCAGTCACTTGTACAGTTACTTGACTGTCAGACAGCCATCTGCACGAGACGTGACTCTTACGTTCGGGAAATGCGAGCCACATCATATCACGGCTGCGCGAACCCCTCGTGCTCTTGGTGCAAACGCGACAGTGGCGACCCATTCCGAGTGCTCAACGCGTCCCCGGCGCTGAAAGTCGCATTCTGGAAAAAGATCCTCAACGCCGACATGACGAGTAGTCTATTCACCTTTTCGAGAAGCACGGTGCAGATCGAAGACGAGCAGTTCCCAGAGATCAAGATCAATTTCTACCGGGCCGTGAGGAGGAAGGAGACGCTTATGGATCACCTGCTACGGTTCATGACGACGCCGGTGGAGCAGTGCCTCAAGCAGTACTTCCCAGACGAGCCTCGCGTTCCTCCAAGGGTGATCTCGTTCGGCTTTGAGTTTGTGGACTACAACTTGTCGCTGATCTACTTGCTGCTGACCCAGCGCTTCCTGGACGACGTGTTCGAAGACCCGGGCCGTCAATTCGACATTGCGTCGCTGGACCTGGAGCAGCTGGGCTTCGTGATCGAGATCCTGGCAAAAACCAACGAGTACCAGCTGAAGAGGCTCGTGCTCCGTGACGTCTTGAGGAAGAAGTCCAGCCAAGAAGAAGTGGAGCTGCATCGATCCCTCCACGCGATGATGCTTGAGCTGGAGCAGATGAACACAGCAACTGAACTTACTTCAGCTTCACATGCCGCAGACGCCTCTGCTGGTGCAGACGGAGAGTTGATTTTTTGAAAGTAGATATGAACGAGGTTACTCCTGCTTATACTCTCGAGCAGTGTAATTCAACGGGCCGTGATGCTACTGCTCCATTCACTTGTCTTCGTAGACTTCTTCTGACGTAAACCCCCTGTCTACAAGATGCGTCGTCGCACAGATTCTGCCGCAAACTTGAGGGTAAGCTTGATGAGGTACGAATCTAACGAGTTCAGCGGCATCTTCACGCTTGGAGCGTGCGTGAGGATGCTCAGAAATGCCGCTTTGCACCCGACGTCTATCGGAATCGTTTCCACACACTCACCTTGATAGCGATCGAATGCAGCGCGTTGGACACGAGCGTGCTCTTCATATTTGGAAACGTGGTATCCGAACCTGAGCGCAAGCATCGAAGGCAGACTCAGCTCCAAGATCGCGATGGTTTTGTTCACATCCAGCAGCTGTTGTAGGCGTTTGAATCCCTAGTTGCTAGCCTCCAAGCGAAGCTCTCTCAAGACTGGAGTTCGTTTCAAATCCATCAGGATGCTACAGGGTTCTTCAAAGGTGTTGTTGCTCAGGGATATGCCGATCAGGTTCAAAGACTGAAGCTGGTTGACAAGATCATCTTTTAATACACTCACCAAAAGCGTGAGGCCTACGTCACAAAAATAGGTCCGTTGGAAATCAAGGCGCTGAATGTTCACGCAAGTTCCAAGTATTGCTGCCACCAGAGCTTTCGATGTGCTGTAGCCACGTGCCGAAAATTCGACTACTGACTCCTGGTTAGTGACCAGACTCAAGTTCAGCACAGGTTCAGCTCATCTTCTTCGATGCAGATCCCTTGCGTCGAATGCACCCAGGCGAGCCCAAATGCAGGGAGCACCACACAATACCACTTTCCTTGCTTGGCGATCGCTTCATACTCGTTTTGCCCATCAAGTTCCAGCACGCCTTCAAAATTGTGGTCGTCTCTGGGATGGATTCTGGAAGCTTCCTCCACGACGCAGATCAGGGATATCTCCAGCTCCTCAGCCACAAGTAAATCGCCTTCAGCCAGGGTGTCACTGAGCAAACTCAGCGGGTTGAGCAATGTCATTCGCACAGTATCGATATCCGAGTCGGCTATACACATCACTGGCAAATCGATTTTCCGAACTCTGTAGGCGTCAGCAAATCTCTTCGACCAAGGATAGAACAGTCCAAATGCGATCCGGCGCCAGCATTGCCGAGTGTCCTCTAAATCGCTTGAGCCGACCATTGACTTCCCAAAAGAAAGCTCTTCCAACGTCATTCCATATCGTAGCGTCGAGCAAAGAGACGCCAAGCATTTCAAACTGACGTGGGTGCTCTCGGTGTCGAGCTTGCGCACGAATTGTAGCGAGCGATTGAAGTGAGACAAGGCTCCTCAACTTGATTTCTCGATGTCTGTCCACTCCGTCGATGTCAGAAGCAGAGGAGGATCGTGCCCCTCTAACGTTGCTGAATTCGGATAGAAAATTCTCTCCAGCTTGACTTCTGGAACTCCGTATGTCCCGGCGAGGACGAAAATGGACCGAATCACTGCCATATCGGCTTCACCCATCAGACTGTAGCTCAAATCCGGGACACTGACACCATATTGATGATCGTGGTGAACGAAGATTTGATCCAACAGCTTTTGAATCAGTACCAGACACGACGTCGACAGGCGGCAGTGCGTAAACTTGAGCCCGAACGCGATCTCTTCTTGGTTTTGAGTCACCTTGCTTGACACTTGACTGGTTGGTACTGTGGTTTGCTCTGCTGGTGTGACCATGAAGCAGTGAATCTGCTCTGTCACCGCTTCGCTCAATTTGACGCCTGTCGGGTGGCGAAACTTGATCTCAGCGCACGAGAAGCTCTCGTCTTCAATCATCCAGTCGTGAGTAGTAGCATTCAACTCCCTCTCATGAAAGCAATATCCACGATCAGTATTGTTCGCGGCGGTCATCATCATAGCTGATCCGAGGACGTGACGCCAGAGCGCAACCTTCAGAGTCGGTGCAGCATTCAATTACACCGAGATCTTCTTCAACGCGGCGATAGTGATCAACGCTGGAGGCAGCCACGTCTCCGTCGTAGTTTCCGATGCTTCAGATGGTAGAAGGTCAGTGTTATCACTGGTTGCTTCAAATCGGCTGGGATGTCCTCCGGAACCCGAGTGAACAGCAGTTCTTTCAGTGCCTTTGTGGCGTCGGCCAGCACGCGCTCGGTCTCTTTCTGCAGCGTGGTCACAAATGCACTGGTGTCCATGACCTTTGTGATAGTGGTTGTTGTAAGAGGTCTTCTTGATTGTGCTGGGTTGGGTGTCCGCTTGGATACGAAAGTGGAAATGGGCAAGAAGCAGCATTGCGATTGGGTCTATGCGAACCACCTGAATCTAGGTATTATCAGAAAGATCTTTGCAGTCGAACCCAATAATGGGTTCAAAATGACGAAGATATGACTCGATTTCTGTAGGCATGACCTAGTTAGTGTACCACATTAACATACAATATTTTTAGAGATTTTTCTGGTTCGGAAATTCGAAAAATGGGCTTAAAATGAGAGCTGGTGTATTTTGGTCTTTGTATGAAGCGATGCAACATTGGGTTTGAGCAAGGTGTACCATGTAAATCTAAGACATTGCGATTATAGATCTCTGATTTCAGGAGCATGGGGACAAAAAATAATCGATGCGAGGGCAAGCTTTTGTGATACTGTGAGGAACAATGTCAAGAGGTTGAATAACACCACTCATTCGATCGGTTGGTGCTGTATGCCTTGCTCATCGCCATCGAGCATGATGTATCGGTCGAATGTTCCATCCTGATATGTGTCAGCGAGTTGCGGTTCCGGTACTGGAGGTTGCGAAGGAATTTACATTTTGTCTCTTTCACGAAAAAAAGGGTGAAAGCTTGCCACTGCTCTGGATTCAAAGCAGCCTTTGAGTGCCGAAAATTCAACGATCAGATCGAGTCTCCGCGAATGTAGGTGTGGATTTCGCAAAACACAAAGACCAAGTTCTTGGTTGGAAGTCACATACAGTTTTTTTGTGCATTTACAGTTAGACGCAAAAAATTCAAGGCAAACTATTCACTCCCACAGAAGAACAACTTAAAATGAAGCGATACAAATCAACTACGCGGCACTAATCATGAGGTGTCCAATCGATGATGCGCTTTGTTCGGAAATGAGTAATTTCGAAGATCGACTTAATAATCGGTTGTTCGAAGCCGACGCCCCGGGATAGTTCAAACTCCTTGACAGCACTTAACAGTGCTAACTTGCCACTGCCGTTCAGGAGCTTGCCGTTGAATGTCGAGTTGATGCGATCTTTGAGGCGCAAGAATTTGATGTTCTCTGGGTGATTCCAGATATATTGGTTCATAAAATGGGTAGGGTTGGTCACCTCCACAAGCCGGAGGCAGTTGTTGTCTTCCAATGCGGTATGGAGCCAATTCGCAACACACTCGAAGTCTTCCACGGAAATCCAATGCAGGCGTAGCTCTTGGAGTCAAGGGAGCTGTCCTGGTTTGAGCACAACTTCAATCATATCAAGCCACTCTTTATCCTTCAAAAAGGACTAGAGGTTGAGGAACACCACTCTCTTGTCGAAGCCGTCACACAGATAGTCCTTCAAAGCGGTCATGTCCGCTATTCTGAGTGTACTTCTTTCCAAGTCGAGGCGAGTGAGGTTCACACAGTTGTCCAATACGCAACGATCAGCGAGTCGGCACATTTATGGCAGTTCCGGAATGCCAGCGACGTCAGTCGATCACCAATGGCTTTGAACAGCGGAACTAAATCGGTGCCAAGCTTCAGATCGGTTTGGTCCATGATCAGCTCAAAGTTGGTGCTCACTTTATCGCTTGTGTACTAAGTATGAATGCGAACCACTTGGCGCTTCGACACCCATCCGAGGCCCAATCCTGGAAGAACCACGCATAGCCGGTGGTTCTGCTCACACAAGACTTCAAGCTCGCGCTTCTCTTCCAAGACACAGACGCACTCAGATTCCCAACACACGCTGGCTCCTTTTTGAAGAACATATACCGTAAATCCTGTAGCTGGATTCACATCCGTCGGCGGTTGAGCGCTCTCGTGTGAAAGCGCTGATCTTGGGTTCTCGAGCTCTTGAACAAACGCGGCAATCACTTGGTCGTCGAGTATGCACCAGGCGAGCTTGAGCTTGTGGGTCTTGAACGCATCTTCGAACTTGGCTGGTCGAGGACAAAAGAGCCCAAACGCTAACCAAGCCCAAAACTCTTTGCTGCACTCTTTAGTGTTCGTGAAGCTCACGTGGACAACATTACATCCGTAGCGAAGTTTCGACCCGATCGACGCGAACTGCTCGGACAGCGAATGGTGGATCGAGACTGAGGGTTGCGTTAGTGATGCTTGATGTGATAAAGTGGAACTGCGCAAGCTCCGACCGCTCTCCTCGCAGACAAGGTCCGTGTTGATCATCTTGATCATACTCAAGCGTGCTGCTTGTGTCGCGCGTTGTCCGAGCAAACTGTCGAGCAGCAGAGTGTTGATGTGATACATATCACGATTCTTGCTGATGATCCTCGTCACAATCCCGAACTCGGCAACGCTCATTTTGTTACCCCTCAAGTCAAGTAAGTCGGTCGGGGTTTGCGTAGGTGTGGTCGAGAAAGGTTTCGATCGACAGCAACGATTGACTCGCCGAGTTTTCCACGAACTCGCCTTTCAGTTGTATCAACACCACCTACTGAAACACCGCCTCTGGGTTGCTTGGCGATCCATCAGATTCGGGGCGAGCAGTCATCTCCGACATCAGGCGAGCGAGCTCGACCATGAGCGCGTCTATCAAAACGCGTTTGATGCTGATCAAGAGCGAAATCGGACGCTGGATTTCCCTTTTGAACAACCGATACAAGTAGGCGCCAATAATTAGCATGCTTCTTCTTCCCATTTCCTCAACGAACTCGTCTTGAAGCTGCGAATGACGACTCAACTCGGTGTACCACTTCGCGAGTGAGAGGAACGCTCGTAAACCCGCGAAAAGGTTGGAATTGGTGAGTTGGTCATAGAAATTGCTGAAAAGCAGATAGATCACACCTTGAGCGCTTTCCAGCGGGAATGTTTCAAATACTTTACACCCCAGCATGCACCGAAGATTCGCAGCTTGCTCCAGAACACGATCGTTCTCTGTTCGTAGCTCTTCCATAATTTGCGCCATCGCTTCGTACGCGCTATGACCTAGTAGGGCGGGAGGGGGGCAGCTGTAGTGAGGACGACCGAGCGCTTGGAGAGGCAGTGGTTGTCGGACACGCACAGGAGCAGGGGCATGAGGTGCTGCTGCTTCTTGGTCGTCGCTGCTTGTGCCTTGTCGATATTGTCGATATTGTCGAAATCGTCGAAATCGATTATCCATGTTGAACATGTCGACATAAAAACGTTTCGTGCCATCCGCCGTCACTTGCGTCAAAGCAAAATGACATGGCCAAAGCCAACGCCGCCGACTGCATGAAGTGATGATGGCTCGGTTGCTCCACGTCCTCGTCTCTCTTCATATACGCGTCCGCTGATCCCCTCCCATTGATCGACACGCTGACCTGTCATGACGGCAGTGAAGCAGACGATGCAGCTGCGCCACCAGCTCTCATGCAGCGGCATCACGCTCCAGACAGCGACGTACGACGCGACGCGCCACCACGTGCTCTCGTACGACTCGAGTACGCTGGCGCCGCACACGCTGCGGCTCTTCTCGCTGCGCCGAGAGATCAAGAGCGTCAGGTTGTTCGATGATGTCAACCCACCGCCTCCACCGCTCAAGCCAACAGCCCATAAAGCGCAGTCGGTTGATAAGAAGAACAAGATCAACAGCAACCCCAAGGACCCGGACGTGCCGATCGTCCACTCGCTCTCGCTTGAGTACTCCAAGGCAACCGACGTCTATATTTGCGTGTACACGGCACAGAGCGTCCCGCTGTCACACGCCAAGACCAAGCGTCGAATGTGTGATCCGGACCAGGCGGTGTACAACGTGCTCTTTATCGAGCCAGCGTCGCTCAAGAAGCTCGTGAACTATCCGGGACCGACGAGCCACTGCCTGCGCTGTGTATTCTATGAAGACAGCTCAGATCGTTTGGTCCTCGCTGTGCAGAGGAAGAAAACGGGTGAATCTGGTACCAGTCATTCTGCCAGTAACAGCGACATACTTGGGATCAAGAACCTGCCAAGGAGCGAGTCCTTCCAGACTGGAGAGTTAGACGGTGATGACCAAAGCGCCGAGTCCGAGTCGGAGCGGATGAACTTGGCGGAAGGCGGGCCGATGCACAACCACATTGACGTTCTGCAGATCTCGAAGCGCCAGTTCAAAGTGAGCAAGTCGCGTTCTTCAGCCAACCTCTTGGCAGCAGAGGAAGAGCCGACGGAACCGCAGCAGCGGACAATGCTCTGTATTGAGAAAGCAGGGCCGTCGTTGCTCCACGCGGAGACGATCAGCTTGGTGTGTGGCTCGAAGTGGTTGACGCGGCTGTTTGGAGTCGGGTACGTTTCTGTCGGCAGCGGCTCCAGCGCCAGTATGGAGAGCTTCCTGGTCGAGTGGTGCGAGAGCTCCGAGCAGTGTCTCGAGTTGATACGCCGCGTCATGCTTCACGACCTCATCACTACGATCACGCTGTCGCCATGCTCGACGTGGCTGTTCACTGGCCATGACAGTGGAGCGTTGCGCATGTGGAATGTCAGTACCACCACCAGCTCTTCTGTGTCCAGGAAAAGAGTGAGGAACAACGGGCTTGGATCGTCGCCACTGGAGCCAGAGATGTCCACATGGCATGGACACCCGATCAGCTCACTTCAAGTGTCGGGTCACCTTGCTGATGACAGCGCCGAGCTTGATCAGCGAGGAACGGTCGAAGCCATGGTGATTACAGCAGATCGAGACAGCGGCGTTGTCAAGCACTGGCGATTCCAAACAGGCTATCAGTCGAGTCATTCAAATCGAGAACTGGAGCTTCAAGCTGTTAGCAGTACTCCTTTAAGTGAACAAGTCGCAAAGATTGATCTCGTTGGGTCGTACAACTGCGACTCTGCCGAACTAAAACAACAGAGCAAGTCGGCTTTGAAGAAGAAGAAGAAGACCTTGCTAGAAAGCGCGTTGTGCACTGTGCCCATCTTTGTCAACATCGACATGGGCGGTTTCACAGAGAACCTGCTGCTGGTCTTGCGAGAAGACGTGATTCATGTGCTGAAAGTGCAGACTGTGATGCGCGTGCTCCAAGCGACTCCACACGGCGACGACGTCTTGACCATCCGCATTGTTGAGCACCGCTCAGCTCCGAAACTGGTTGTGCTGAGTGGGAACCAATTCAGCTCTGTTCGGATACTGGCTCTCGATTCCAGTTATCAGTACACACAAGAAACACGCTACCTGCATCAGCTCATTCTACCGGCTTCGCAGAGATCAGCGTCGATTTCAGCGATGGAATGCTTTCAGACGATGGACCAAGAGCATTCCTTTGTGGTGGTTGGCTGGAGCACTGGCGGTGTCGAAATCCACTCGTTGGATACTTTCAATCGAGTGGCGGTGCTTCAAGATCCGCGTTTGAATGTGCATGTCACTGCCATTGGCGTCGTCCTTCGCAGTGTATCTCGGGAACCGAGAGAGTCTGGAATGTCTGTAGCATCGGATAGCAAACTGAGTGTTGAACCTGCGCGATCCTGGGGTGAACTGCTGAAATCCAGCACTGCGAGGTTACGTGCTGATGACTCTGGGGCAGATGACAGAGCATTTGACGCCAACCAACCTCGGCGATCGACGGTGTACATTTTCGCTGGAACTGAGAATGGTCAGATCTTTGGCTGGAAAGTACCGTCTTCGTTCGAGGACGCAACCACGAACGGAAGTTGCCGGCTGCTGCTTGAGTCAAAGACCCGAGTCGAAAGTGCTCATTCAGCACACGTGGTGCAGTTCACGCAGCTTTACCAGCACAGGAACCGCGCGGAACGCTTGGTGTCTTTAGGTGCAGACGGCATGCTGAAGATCTGGGAAGTCCCGTCCCTGGCGATTCTTGGATACGTCAACACCGCGACCAAGAGGCACATGAGCATGCCGTCATGCATGGATGTAGTCGAAGAGCCCCACAAACCTGAGAACCAGTTTGTGGCTGTTGGCTTCGAAGACGGCATGCTAGGAGTTTGGAGACTGGATTCGCGAAAAATATCGTTTGCAGAGCTGCTAGTGGCATCACATCACGAGCGAAGAGTTACTCGAATTTCCCCTGCTAAGCGGTCTTCACCTACGAGTCAGTCCGCTTCAGGTCACGCCATCGAGTTTCTGACCAGTTCGCTGGATATGACGGCTATCATCTGGTCGATCAAGGAGGATTCCGTTGAAGAGAAGCGCTACTTTGACATCGGCGCTCCTGTGGTCGATATCGGGACGGTCCAGAACGTCGTTGTTGCCGCTCTTGCAAACGAGATCTGCGCGTTCGAATACTGTCTTGAAGCGCCATCGAGCCGGGCTGAGATGCTCAAGACTTGTGATTCGGATCAAATTGGAGATGCTGGCCTGCTATCATCGACAACTGAAGATCGTGAATTGTATCACCATTCGTTACGACCTGATACTCCAACTACCCACTCGGATGGAGAGGCAGAGGATGACAACCTGAGGTCAATTGAAGCAGCTGAACATATGGTGAACGTTCTCCGCGTTTCTACTTCGCTCGCGGTTGCTGAGGATGCGATCACCATTCCAAATACTCTCATCACATCCAGCAAATTCACAACGAAGCCAGTAACTGCAACGACTGCTGTGAGAAATGCTGATACCCCTATCAACACCAGAAAGAAGACTCATGCCAAGAGCATAACTGCAATCCAAGGCGACGAGCTCTGCGCAAAGTTGCATGAGTACATTGAGTCTCACGGCACGAACGGCACCATGTCTGCAGAGTACTTGACACACTTTCTTTCGACGCAGCGCCTTGCGATCATCAAGCGACCCGATTTTGCGATCCGGAAGCACTTGCAAGAACAAAAGATGGACCTGAAAACTCGCCTCAGTGTCTACGACGCGTGTGGGATACTCCTCGCGATTCAAAGTTCCTCCGAGGCTCGAAAAGGAAAATCCGACAAGAAAAGACAGGAGTTGGAAAGATCCGCACAACAGGAGAAGATCAGCGTGCTGAAACTGAACGAGAAACAGAAGGCGAATCGCAAAGCAGTCATCACTTTCAACATCCTCGGCGAAAAGTCCATTCGATGGGAGGTTATTGATTCAACAAAAGAGAACAAGTCTGAGAAGAGACAAGAAACATCTATCAAATTCGCTGAGCAGCCCAGTGGCTTGGTACCAGCTTCACAACGACCAAAGAGCCCTTCGATTCGAGTACCTACAGATCAGGCGATGTCTCCGCCGAAAGAGTCATCGACTGATAATACTGGGTTTGACCAGTTGAGCGGCACGACAAAAGCGATCACTGGATTTGAAGATGACGGCGATAGTTTACTTGAAAACCAGCCTCCAAAGCGAAGGAAAAACCGGAAGCTGTCAGTGGCGGAGAGCATGAAGTCTAAAGCACCAGGAGAATTCCCAGACCACGATCTGATCCATAGACTCAAACTCTCCCACTGCTTTCAAGAGCACTGGTCGAAAGGTTATTGCTGGTGCAGTCCGTGCTCAAAACTCCGAGTACTTTGGAGTGACAGAGGGGCAGAAGAGGAGGTAGCAAAATGCGATCACTGCAAGAAGAGAGTCCACACCCTGGCACTGAAGAGGCAAGGGTATAAGCCGCACTTTTCGCTCCGAATGATCCTGGGAGTCATTGTGGAGGTCTACAATGAGTTGCTGGTGCCAAGTCATTCGCTTCTCTTCAAAAGCGCGTACAAGGATCTCAGTGGATCAGGAGGTGCTTTCTCGATCCACAGCACGCTGTATCGAGTGTTTACGAACAAATTCGGCATCCAGAAAGTCGTGGAAGACAAAATCAAGTTGTTCATGGTGTCAGTCACGCATTACATTCGAGAGATCGATGCGATCGCAGTGTGTGGAGAGCTTCTAGTGATGTTTGCTCAAGATCTATCAAGCAGTGAATCTCACGTCCCGAACGAAATGGTGGCTCTCTGCGTCTGTTGCTACTCGTGGTTCTTTTCAAGAGCGATGGTGGTCAACGGCGACCTCATTATTGGAAGCAACCACGACTCAGGGTACAATTCGCAAGATACTCCAGCGGAGATCGAGAACGGGAAGCGAACTCATTGGCAGTTTGTGAGTCTACAGAACGCGCTTCTCTGTGCCCAGGAGATGCTGATGTACCCTCTCGTCAGCCCCGGGTATCTCCGCAACATCTTGATGTACACTGGCGAATACGCTCAGGCGTTTCCAACAAAACCTCAAGCCGCGGATGAAATGGATGAATTTGACTACAGCAGTCGGCGCACAGCGCAGTGGATCGAGGTCCATCGCTTCTTGCGGTTGCTGGTTGGAGAATGGAAGCAACAGCAAAGCGAGTTTCGTGTTGCAGAGCAAACGCTCTTCACGCAGCCGCTCTTGGAAAGTGCCCCAAGTGCATCGGCAGATATGAGAGCTGAAGTGATTGAGAAGCTACGTTTGATCTTGAGTTGCTTCATCTTCTACGACCACGAGCGCGACGGCGTGATGGTGATCGATGACTTCACGAGTATTCTTCGCAAGCTGCGGTATCTGTGGCCGAACGAGAACGTCACAGCTGAGGAAGCTGCGAGTGCCGCAGCTGGTGAGGTCTCTCTGACGTTTGAGAACACGATCCTAGCTGCCAGGCGCCGATTCGCAGATGTCGAAGGTGACGGGCAGATCTGCTACCTCGATTTCTGGGCGATGCTGTACATCGTGGGTGTGAGGACGCTGACGCTACTCAAATTTCGCGAGATACCCTCTTTCTGCCGGGACTACAAACTGGATATCTCGGTAGATCTCCACGGGCTCTTGCTGTGTTATATGGAGCACTCGAGCACGATGATGCTCCCACGAGGGTTCCAACTTGGGAAGAGCTCACTTGATCAGTGCGCTGCCACGCAGCATCTACGTCGTGTCGGTGGTCTTCACGACGGCGTGTTCAGGATGCCGAATGGGCTTGGCAAGTCGCTCTCTTTACAAGAGTTGTTGAGCTCAGAGCAGCGAATCGATCCCAAAGATCAGATCTACTTGGAGGGGTCGACTCCTGCTTTGGGACAAAGTGCGAGCGTATCTGCAATGGATCGATTTCGTCCAGTTACCCGCGACTCCAGTGACACCAAAGGGCAACGAACGCATGGAGTTGCTCCAGTGGTGGTTGGCGTTCGGCACATGGGTCCTAGAGAGAAGCCGCAGGCTTTCATCTCGGTGTCTGCGATTACAAACGACGCCCTACTTTCTGAGCAAGGCGCTGATGGACACCGGTCGGGCGATGTGATGTCATCGCTTAAAGCGGATCGGGGTATTGACGAGGGCTGTCACTTTTTGAATCGAATCGACATCAACTCAGCAAACGCCACTCAAGGCAATAGGTCGGCATTTTCAAGCACGTACATCCAGTTTCCATTCGTCTTACCACAACAGCGCCGACTGGAGATGCCGTCGAAAGTGAACGCTACAGCTGATCACCGCATCGTTGGCCAGATCACGCACTCGTCAGCGGTGGACGAGAAGAACCATGCAGCAGCTTACAACTGGCGCTTGGAGATCCTGAAAGAGCACGAAGATGAAGAACGTACGAGTCAGATAGCGGCTCTGCCTCCTCCGGTTCTGCAGCACACGGATGAGGATGAAGCAGCCTCTCCCAGTGCCAAGAGCACTCTCGGTCCCTCAGTGCTGCTGCGTCGAAACGCTCACCCAAAGAATAGAAAGAGCTCAAGACTTTTAACAGCTGCGATTCAGACGGGTACTGAGCAATTTGAAGCGCCTCCGAAGCCAGCTCCAAGTGTGCCTACCGTCATGGAGCCAGTGAAAAGAAAGAAGAGCGGGACGATCGTCGTCATCCCGAAAATCGAGAAGGATTCTGGAAAGCCTCTGATCTCAGCGAGTGTTGTCTCTGCGGAAACTACCAAGCACCGACACCCTCCTCCTCAAGAGAGTAACCCCAAAATCAGCGAGATTGTAAACGTTGACAAAAAAACTGCCGTCATCGCCAAAGATCAAGCCCAAGATTCAAAGCCGCTTGTGCCTGACAAGTGGGAATCTACTCCTAGCGATAAAGGCGAGAATTTGATTCGTGGTGTCGAAGAAGCCGTAAAACTGGACGCGCCTACCATTTTAAAGGATCCGGAGCTGAAAGAAGCAGTGGTTGCTCCTAGTGTCACAGTTGAGGCGGATGCTCAACTTTCACCACAAGTCGCTGCTATTTCATCTGAGAAAGATGTCAGATGTCCGTCAAATTTACCCACTAAAGGTATCACAAATATGGAAAATGATTTGCAAAACGACGAAACAGAGGCAGAAATCGATCCCGGCGGTGAGATTTCAGACGGCGATGATGCAGAGGACGATGCGGGCGATCAAGAAGAAGCAGACGGTGAAGAGAGCCAAGACGAATCGAGAGCTGCGACGCCACGAACAACGGAAGAAGGTGACGCTGTGCTGAACCAAGGTGTTGGACCGATCATCGACATGTTTTTGCACGAAAACGCGGCCAAGGAGACGTTCAAGAGCGACATTCTGAATGAAGACACTGTCGTAACCAGTGTGATAAAGGACGAGCTCCAAATTCCGGAACCTCAGAAGCCAACCGTGAAATTGCACGAGACAAAGCCTTTATTGAAGACCTCTACACTCGAGTCTCACGAGAAAGTTGAAGATGTAGTAGAACAAAGACCCCCTGTTGTTGACGAGAAGGTTGCTGCTGAGAAGTCCAAAGACACACACCAAGAACCGACTCGAACTGTCGAGGCCACAAAGCCCTCGGATACCCCACAACGCCCAGTGGAGGGCGAGAGCTCCCAGTTAAAAGAAACTAGGCTGACGTCTCGCCACTCGTTCCGCTTCTCTCAGCAGCCAGCATTCCGCTCAACTGCGCCAGCGCTGAACAATCCGTTTCGACCAGGTCAATGGGATCCAAGTAATGATTCCGACAGTGACGAAGAGAAACGTGCAAATGCCGCCTCAGCAGGAGGTGGTGCTGGTGATAAAAACGGTTTTGAAGAGGAAGATGACGGAGAGAATGTCGAGGACATCAAGTTGCAGCTGACGCCCGAGGCTCTCCAAGCGTACCGAGCTTCGTTTGGGCCACCACTGTGTCGCAGTGGCATGAACGAAGGCTTGCGGCCCTCATTGCGCCCGTACGGACTCGCAGCTGCTGCTGCAAGTCACTTGGGTAGACCCCCATCAACGAGAAACTTGATGCGCGATGCCACCAATCCGATTATTGTTCGACGAAAGACAGGATCGCAAGTCGCTGTTTGCCGAAATGATTATGCCGATGAGCGTGCTTTGTACGGCGAAAAAATCCCTTCTTTACTGGGGGATGGCATTGTGGTCAGCTCCGAGGCAGAAGAGCAAATGCAGCAGAAATGGCTCACGTTCTTCAACCACGCGGAGGCAGCGATGTTCTCCCCGTTGAAACAAGAACTTCAGGGTCGCGAGGAAGCGCAGCGAATACAAGAGGAACTACAGAGCAAGCTGATGAAGAAGCGTCAGGAGCAACAGGCACAAGACACGCTTCGCTTGCAGCAGTCAAGACGAGAGAGTGCGGTGCTCAAGGCTTCATCCACAGGCTCAGGGAATGCAGACAAATCTCAGTCCTCATCCTCGAGCGCTGCAGACTCGGCGAACTTCCGCTTGCGCCGCATGGCTCGAGAGAGCTGCCAGGAGATCCAGAACGAGCTCCGCTTTGGCGTGAGTGTCCAGGGAGAGTGCTCAAAAGCCCACGAAGCGCATTACTTCTTCTTTGAATACAACCCGAACGTGCACGGATCAATTTTGACCCTGAGACTGCACGTGCCGTGTGGGGAGGCAGAAGTGTTCATGTCCACCGAGACGAAAGTGCCCTGCGTGAGCGACTTCATGTGGCGCTCGGTGGAGAAGTCCAAGGGACTAGACGAGGGCGACGGACAGAAACTGGTGCTCTATTCGCATGACCTGGCGGGGGTTGTCGCCAGTGTCGCTTCAGCTCGAGCTAGTTTACAAAGTGAGAAAAACGAACTCGTTATCCCTTTCTACATCTCTGTGATCGCTGTGGAGCCGAACACAAAATTTGCGTTGGCGATCATGGCATCCGGACAAAAGATGGAACCGTCGAGAGCGATCCAAGTGGTGGACACGCTCATCGAGCAGTTCAATGAGCTCTCAAAATCATTTGAAGGTCATGCGAGCTCAAGTCTTGGCGGGATCCCAGTCTCCATGGCAGTACCGGCGCCGAAAAATAAAGCGAGAGGTCGAGAGAGCCGTCACAGCATCGAACCATCCAAGTCGACGCGCCACTTGGAATCACTTGATGAGAGAGATGCAGCTACTGGGTGCCGAGCTGGCGGCTTTCTGGATCGCGTCGAGTCGAGAAGGAAGCAGAGCGCGTTCTCTGTACATCAAAGTGTGAGTGATTCGCATGGAGGCTCGCACGTTGAGAAGCAAGAACACTCGGATGAAGAAGGGGGTGACGAAGACTCGGATGTTGTAGAAGATGATGGCCCTGATGCTGGTGGTACAGAAATTGGCAACAACTGTGATTCGTTCCAGCATCTCCTGGAATCGATCGGCGAGAAGCGGGGCTTTGGTGCAGCCGCCAGATCCAAGTCGTTCTTCCTCACGGGGCCGACACGTGCCCAGTACGAGTTTATCCAGGACGAGGAGACAAAACTAGAGGATGTAGCAGCTCAGTATTCACCGGAAAGACTACCAACATCAGTTAACCCAGAGCAATCAAGTGGTTTGAGCGCGCAGGACGCCATCGCAGTGGTGGCTGAGAGTCGCCTCTCATTAAGCTCGACGCTGCGGAGACACAATGCCCGCAAGACGTCTGCTAAGAAGGTGAAGGAGCGGCTTTCTCCAATCAAAGGCGGTGGAGTTCCAGTCGTATCAATTGTGAATACTGCGTCAAACCCTACATCGACAACGCTTCGTGTTGCGAAGTTTGTGCCAAAGCCGGTTGCCTACAGCCTCAGTTCTTTAGATCACAATGCTCACCAGTTCCACAGCAAGTCGAGTGTGACGCTACCACCACCACGACGAGCCAACCTACCGCAAGTGCAGTCGACGTCGTCATTGAAATAGCGCGCACTGCAAGGGAGTACATACGATGGAGAACTCCTTCATTGATAGTACTTTTTAATGACGACATTACAAACTCATACAAACACACATAACCATCTATGATACTGTTTTCTATCAACAGTTTTTTCCTCTAGCACGCACCATTCACGGATGAGGTGAGCAGTTCTTTCACTTCACTGTACGCGAGTCCGACGGCGGTGATCGCGTCTGCCGCGGGCCTGTCGACCGGGAACCAGAGGAAGTCCGGGTGGTTTTCCTGGGACTTGTCCACCCACTCGCCGCCGAGGATGTTCTCGTCGTCATCGAGCTCGAGGATGTACGTGTAGTCGGCGCTATTGGTGCTCTTGTCGATCTTGGCAGCGTTGGTCGTAAGTGGCCCGTTTTCGCTCGACTCGACGATCCACTTGAAGCGCGTCTTGACGAACTGCAGCTTGGTCGCCGCCGGGTTGAACGGGTAGCTGTTAGTCTTGAAGTACTTGCGGCCAGCATTCGCTGGCGAGATCGCCGATGCCTCGAGCACTTCGTAGCTGCGTACCGGCTGGTTCCACACCTCGGCGCCGGCAGTAACGTCGACGACGAACGAGTGGTTGAGACTACCGAGCATGTTGGCAACTGCGATGTGGAAGAAGCCCGCGCCGATGTCTCTCCGTGTGAGGTCTTTGAAGCGCCCGTATTGGTCCTTATTGTTGAATTCGCTGTCTTTGCCGTTGAATCGCGTGCCGGTGAACACGGTTTCAATATGAGCACCGTCGTACGCCATGGAAATGAGCGCCTTGATGTCAAACGGCTGGAATGTGACGCCGTTCTTTGTCACTGGGCACTTCGGTTCAGGCTCGAGCAGCGCTGCGGGAGCCCAGGCGTGGCAGATCCCGTACCACGTGGGGATGCAGTAGCCTCTCGACGCGCCTTCTCGCTTAGCGCACATGCCCCCGTCGCCCGAGAAGATGCACTCAAAGTCGTTCGAACACACCTTCTTGGACTTTTGTGAGTCGACTCCGTTCACCTCAGACACTTTGTCCATGAACGTCTTGACGTCATAGTTGAATGCCTTGGCGTACTTCTCGGCGGGACTCGCTTGCTTCTTGTCCCACTTGTGGTTGATGCTGTCCTGGAATACGGGCCAGTAGCTGCTCGGCCACGGAATCGGATCGATCGCGCCTTTTCTCGGCAACTCGCTGAACTTGTACTCCATCGACACACCAAAGAACGTCTCGAGGCGAGCCAAATCTTCGCTCGTTGCGACTTCCAGTTTGCGTCCTGGAAGCGGCACTCCGATCGTAGCGTTTCCATAATCTCCGGGAATCACAACGCCTGCTGCCTCAGCGTTATCTGCGGTGCGTGTTGAAGATGATTCGGCGCTCTCCGCTGCTGTAGCCAGCAGTTCGGCCAGTGAGTCGGGGAGACTTCGCGCCATCGGACGGAACGCGACAGAGGTGTCTGGCAGCCCGGCTCCGAACGCCGGGTGGTTGGAATCGAGCGCGACCATGTTTCCAACGGGCGTATACGGGTTGTACTCGATCGGAGAGCTCCGGACAACTTGCGACCCATACTGAAGAGCGAATGCAGTTGAAAGTAGCCACGAGACGGAGAATTTCATCATGTTTCCTTCTGTGTTCCGGCGCGGAGTTGCTGAGTTGGATTGGTTGGCGGCTTCTTCGGTCGAGGTTGGAATTGGTGAACTGAGGTTCTTCCTTCTACGGACGCCAGCACCCAAACGAGACTCGCATTGCACCGAATCGCCAACATATCCAGTTATTTGCCAGTCGCTAACATTCAGCTTGAGATGCATGGATGAATAGGTCGACCAGCCACCGTGCCTTTCATTGAGTCTTCGCCGTTTACTTCAGTGACTCGGGTAAACACTTGTGAGCTTGGATGGTGCAACTCGCACCCACCCAGCTGCAAGGTATCATGTAAAGAAAGAGTGAACTATTCAGTCTTGGTGGGGACGAACCAGCCAAAAGAGTGTCTTGATCTGACTATGGATGCGTCATGCTAAAGGCGACAGACAACTTGGCAGCTATTGGTACAACACAACGTGACGCCATGTGACGGAATTGCGTCAAGCAATTGGACAGTGGAGCTCCTCGCGGTTCGTTGAATTGGCCACCGCTTTTACGGGATCAGCACCGAACAACAGAACTGTATAAATTGACCACTCTGATACTTTGCGAGGAGCTCTTTTCAAATCGAATTTCTGACCCGATGAGACGCAAATGAGGAGCTCGTGCAAGCGTCATGGTGGTTGACAGCTCTTACCACCAGAGGAAGGCTACCTATCAAGAGGAGAGACATCGCTTCTAATTGGCACAATACATAGATTTCTTACTACACCCATCACGCACAAAGTACAATAATCAGCTTCTTCTTGTTCGGACACTATTATGCGCAAAACTAGCTCACTCATCCCATTCACAGCACTTTAGACACTTTAGACAATCACAACATCGTGAAGTACTCTGGGTAGCTCAGACTAGCAGTTGCCGTTGACGGACATGTCCAGGAGCTCCCTCACTTCTTTGTACTCGAGCCCCACATTGGTTGTGGAGTTCAGGTCAGGCTGCGTCGCCGGAAACCAGAGGAAGTCCGGGTGGTTCTGGTTCGACCCGAAGAGCCACTCGCCACCGAGGATGTTGTACTTGTCGTCCGTCTCGAGCAGGTACTCGTAGTCGGCGAACTGCGTGTGGGAATCCACTCTCCCCGTTGACACCAGCGGACCGTCTTCACCGGCCTCCACGATCCACATGAAGCGGGTCTTGACCTGGAGCAGCCACTTGGCGTCAGGGTTGAACGGGTATGTGGGTCTGTTGTAGAAAGTCTGTCCCGCGATCTCCGGCGTGTGCCACGCCATCTCGAGCACCTCAAAGCTACGCACGGGTTGGTTCCAAACCTGGGATCCCGCGGTCACGTCGACGACGAACGTGTGGTTGAGAAGCCCCAGCATGTTGGTCACTGCGATGTGGAAGAAGCCTGGGCCGATGTCCCGTCGCTTTGGGTCGCGGAAGCGACCAAACTCGTCCGTGTTGTTTGGCTCCGAGTCTGGTCCGTTGAAGCGCGAGCCAGTGAACACGGTCGGCAGACTCGCGCCGTCGTAGGTGAGTGAGATCAGCGCCTTGATGTCAAACGGCTGGAACGTCACGCCGTTCTTGGTCACTGGGCACTTTGGTTCTTTTTCCAAAATCGCAGCGGGTGCCCAGGCGTGGCAGATGCCAAACCACTGGGGGATGCAGTAACCCTTGGTCTGCCCTTCGCGTCTCGCACAGACGCTCGAATCCTTCAGCGGTGTGCAGTCGTCGTCTTTGGTGCACGCCTTGCGGTGTTTCTGCGAATCGATACCGTTGATCGCTGATACCTTGTCCACAAACGTCTTTATGTCGTGCTTGAACGCCTTGGCGTACTTCTGCGCGGGGCTCTGCGTGCCAAGTCCCTGCTGCCACTTGTAGTTGAGCGAGTCCTGGTACACGGGCCAGTAGCTCGATGGCCACGGGATCGGGTTGATCGCAGCCTTGGTTGGCAGCTTGGTCAGGTCGCGCTCCATGGGCTTCTTGAAGTAGAGCTCGAGGCGCGTGAGGTCCGTCGTACCGTGGAGTTCGAGGCGGCGCGTCTCAGAGGAGCTTGGCGCGCCGTCGCCTGGACTCACCACGCCCGGGAGGACGCCATCACCGCTGTTCACGGCGTTAAAGTTCGTGACTGCGACCGGCGCCTCCATGTACTCGGTGCCGCGCGCCGGGTGGTGCGAGTCGAGCGTCGCGACGGGTCCCACATCCATGCGTGGGTTGGTCTCAAGCGGCGTAGCATGCACCACCGCCACTGGAGCACCGAGCGCCATCAGCGCCGTCACTGCGATACTTCGACACCACTGCGCCATTGTCCGCTGTCGATAGGTAAGCTATTACTGTGATACGAAGAGCGCTCTGCGAACGAAATGGAACAATGCCGATACCAATGGCCATGATGGCAATCGGCGGTGCGGGCGTCAAACAAACCGGACGCGCAGCAAGCGGGGCTGGCTCGTTGGCGCTGTTGTTCCCAGCGGCCATGTGGCGCGGTGCGGTCCTTGAGTCTGCGTCGCTGGGATTGTTATTGTCCAGCGTTTACAGAGTGGGCTGCTGGATCATGAAGCTATTGCAATGAGCCAGCTGGTAGGAGTCATGTAGAGGCTCGCTCGCTTTCGTGTCCGACTTGATGTGGGAAATGTAATCATTTGCGGGTTAATGACCTTGTATAATGATATAGTAAATATATTTTACCTTTTTATTTATGTTAAAAAGATAAAAATAGCCAAATATTCACGGCAATATGTTTCATATTAAAAAGGTAAACGTATGAACGTATTTGACAGTTTTTACAACGTCAACAGCTGGCACGAAAGAACCAGCCCCAAACCATTCAGACCAATTACACATCGGCTTCTCATGAGAACGCGGACTTCGAGCGAAATAATCCAGAGCTTTCGTTTTTCCAGTCTGGCTCACCCTTCCATAAAGCAGAAAAACGAAAGCTCTGGATTATTTCGCTCGAAGTCCGCGTTCTCGTGAGAAGCCGATGTGTAATTGGTCTGAAGAAGGTATTTTATTTGGCGAGGTCCAACGGAGAACCAAAATACATTTACTCTCACTTGAGCAGAAGTGTGTTATGGGGACAGGGAGTGATGGTCACTTTGACAACCGTGAAAGAGCTAGCTTTGACTCGAGTGTTCTTCGATGCAAAGATGGACAGAATGCGTCTGCAATGGACATACCGACGGATGGCGCACGAAGAGGATACAATGCTAACCTACTACCTACTGCAGTGTCATCAGGGTCTTGTTTTGTAGCTCCAAAGTTTAGCAACTTGACCTGCCAGAGGGCAATAATAATATTGTGCTTTGCTGTACTTCGCACGTAGGTTTTCGATCACTTAATAGCTCTCGCTTCTCAAGATACATCAAGACTTTCGGTATAAACGGCAGTGATGTGATACATGTATTCAAACGTGAATCTTGGAGCACTCTTACTTGATTTTAAGTACCAAAGAGCGGATTCCAATCGGCTGAGCCATATTTCTTGCGCTGTGGCGGTGGGTGTTTCGCACCAGCAGCGATTTTACTCCCTGAACATACTCTTGGTGTAGTAGACGTACTCTACTCTAGCAAACCTCGCCCTACAAAAACGTGCCGTCGCACTGGTTCTGCTGCAAACGTGAAAATGAGGTTAACCAGGTACGAATCTAACAAGCTCCAAGGCTTTTTTGCTCTTGTTGCATATGTGATCACGCTCACAAACGCAGCTTTACACCCAACACTAGCGGAATCGCTCCTCGCACGATCTTGTCTTGGTAAAATCGAATGTAGCGCGCCAGACACGGTTTTGCTTCTCATGGGCGTGAGTGTTCGTTCGTATCCCAATATCAAGGATCACTGGCAGGGTAAACTCCAGAAGCGCAAGCGTCTTGTTCTTATTCAGCATTCGTTGGAGACACGGAATATACCGACCATTTGCATCCGAGCGAAGCTCTCGCAATGTCGGAGTGTGGTTCGAGGTCATCAGGACACGGCAAAGGTCTTTGACGATGCTGCCGTTCAGGATTGCGTCAATCAAATTCAGAGATAAAAGCTGGTGGCCAAGCTCACCGCTTAACGCACTTAGCAACGGGGTAATGTCCTGATAGTGAAATTTGGTCCACCCGGCGTCGACGCCCCGGATATTCACACAAGCTCGACAAATCGCTGTAGTCAAATGCTTAGTTGCGTCGAAGTGGTCACGCTCAGTTATGGATGTCAAGCTTGGGCCAATTAGTACAATGAATAATCGTTGACGTTCGGAGATCTGGTAATCGTACAGACGTTTACTGACCGCCAGTTCTAGATCTCGCACCGATTCCAGCCTGGCTTCCTCAATCCGGATCATTTGCGCCGAGTACACCTAGGCGTGTCCAAAAAAAGGTTAGCACCACTTTCCTCGCTTGGTGATCGCTTCATACTCTCGTTGCTCATCAAGTTCCAGCACGACTTCAGAGTTGTGGTCGCCTCTGGAATGGATTCTGGTAGCTTCCTTCATGACGCAGATCCGACAGGTCTCCAGCTTCTCGACCACAAGCGAATCGCCTTCGAGCACGGTGCCATCGCTGAGCAATGCCAGTAGATTGAACACAGTCTCCTTCATATCATCTATGTCCGCGTCGGTCATGAACACCGCTGATAACTCGATTTTCCGAACTCTGTTGGTGTCAGCAAATCTCTTCGATCAAGGGTAAAACTGCCTAAATGTGATCCATCGCCAGCATTGTCGGTGCATCTCAGAACCGACATGATCAGCCACCGCGTCCCGAAAAGAAACCTCTTCCAGCGCCTATCCGTATCGTAGCGCCAAGAAAAGCGACGCCAAGCATTCTTAAGGCACACAATTTGATCAAGGCTGAGTTTCCGCACAAATGATCGAGGACCTCTCGGCGAACTCAGTTCTCTGCGTTCGTCCAGTCCGTCGTTGTCAAAAGCCCGACAGAATCGCACTTCTTTTGGGTTCTTGGAATGATATCCAACGTTCGCTTCAGTCAAACTTCTGGAACTACATGCGTCCCAGCAAGGACAAGAATGGATCTAACCACTGCGAGATGGGCTTCGCTCATCGAATTATAGCTCAAATCCAGGACGCTGACACCGTATTGACGATGGCCACGAGTGCGTGAGTCAGGCAAACTGACTCGACTTGACCTCCATAACGCAGCGCAGAGCAAAGCACAGCGACATGCGCGAGCCCAAGGTGATTTTCCCGAAAGCTTAGCTTCTTCAGACGACTCGACTGAATTGGGGTATTTGCAGGCTGACTCGACTGACGATGAGGCAAACTCGAACTGCAAGCCGCAGAGATGACTTTCTGCCGCTCCATGGACACCTGAGCTGACACGAGTCGATTGCTGAAGGCGTTCATTTGCAAATCTTCAATCTGGTAGACGCTGTGGCTCTTCGTCAAGATGTCCGCGACGACACCAAGCTGAGCGGCATTCAGATCCTGGTAGTTCAAATCTAGAATACGGACCGCAAACTGACGCATCGGGTTCGTGTAGGCTCGATCCAGTATCATTTCAACGTAGCGGAGTGACGCGACGGTCAACTTGCATTTGCTGAGATCCAGTTCAATGCCGATCTTGTTCGGCGCAAACTGCTCACAACACTGCGCCACAAACACTCCGTCCAACCCGCACTCTGGCGGCGTCGTCAAGAACTCAAACATCGCGTCCACGTGCTTCTTCATGAGAAACGTGCCGTGAGCCAAGGCTACGGTGACCACTGGGAAGCTCTCGTCTTCGATCCGCCAGATGCAGTCGTCCACGTCGTGGTCGTCAAAGAAATGGCCGTGGAGCATTATGTCGGACAGCAAGATGTGCTTCCAGAACTTCACCTTGAGCGACAACAACTTGTTCAGGTGGAACGAGTGCACGAGGATCGTTGAGAGGGCCTTGAGCGATGTGGGGACTGTCGTGTTGCTTGCGTTGCGTCTCCTCTCTATTCTGACAATGATCTGGCTATGGCCGCGAGGAGCCCATGACTGGACCATGGATGCCGAGCGCTGGCATGAATCTCATACGCCGCGCCAGCGCCGACTGGATGTAGGTCGATTCGCAGATGCGCTGCGTTTCGCGCTCCAGTGCCTCATAGAGACGATGTCGGGGAGGCGGCTGGGGGAGTTGTGACGGTAATGCTGCGCGCAGTCCGCTCCTCTCTTCCTGGGGCGTCGTCATTCTCGCTTGTCAACAGGTTCTTTTTTCGTCAAGTCCAGCAGATGATGATGCTCATCGGAAGCGCTAGGTGCGCATGGAGAGATGCATCATTTGTCAAGAATGGACTGAGAACCCTTTTCAATCTTGGACGAACCCTGTCAATCGCAAAAGAAACCTTTATACCATACTTTCATACAATTTCTGTTATATCACGCGTCGCATAAAAATTTACACCTTTCTAATAAATGTCGATTTGGCGCTAAACCCATCATACCTAAACGGGCATTTGGCGCGTATTCGACAATTCCCTTTGAAAGATCACCAACACCAAAGAAGGCGCCACTATTGACATCGAAGCAATCTGCGACTTTGCGGCGTCATATTCCCCACCAAGAAGAAGAAAACGCCACCGTCGCCACTGATAAGTCTCTGTGAAGCGCTCGTGCAAGAGACCAAGCGCCTCAAGAACACGCGCTGGGCGGATGGAAAGTACTTGGAGACCCAGCTGGAGCTCCTCGTCCAGAGCCACCACCTGCTGCTGCACGGCCACATCCACTGAATGCAGCCACGAGTCACACTCTCGTTTCCAGATATGACCGGTCGCGGCGTAATCAACCAGCGTGTTCAAAAGGCACTGAAGGCATTCGCCGCGCTCTTGGCGCACTCATTCCGGCTCAACAAGTACACGAAGCTCAGGGTCAAGCTCTGTCGGTACGTGTTCTGCTCGGCTATGATGCGTGACAGCGACAACTGCGAGGAGCCTAACGTCGAGGATTGGATCTGGAAGGCGGAAGACGAAACTTCCCGGTGTTTGAGATCGACATGAACCACAGTAAAATGACGGACATCCACGTGCAAGCGCTCGTCAAGTCCATGACCCTGCCGCCGGAATGTAGACTGGACGAGAAATTTGCGATCCAGTGCCTTGCGTTTGCACTGAACAACATCAGCATCGGACTCTAATTACGAACTTGGGCAGCCAAGAGATAACCACCGCATACCTGGAGTATGTGACGGAGATCCTCAAGCAGAACCACAAAAGGTGCCAGATTGAAGGCGTGCAACTGTTCAAGCTTCTCAAGGCAAAAGCGTCGACCGACGAGATCTAGGCAGACGAAGCTGATGACAGTTGCATTTGAGCTGAGTTCAAGAGCAACCGGAACAGATTTGGAGCAACAGCAGTAGCGCGGATTGAAACAACTCAGTCTCAATGCAAATTCTATGGGGGGTGCAGAGTGTTGCCTCTTTTTGCTCCGCCTTACGTTACGGCTGTCAGGTAGAGTCACTAGTTATCAGCAACACACTCAAGAAACGGGACAAGGCTGATCAAGAACAGCGCTGGCGGTGGCTCGCATACGGCATCTTTTATCCACGATCAAGGAAACTAGCAGCGGGAACACGTTTCGCGCGATTACCCTTAGAGACAATCCTTTTGAGCCAGTAGACATCGCTGCGTTCATCAGGACGTGTCGGACCCTGCTGGCGAGCTTGTGAACCAGGGAAAAACAAAGCATAAACAGTGAAGGATGAGCTCTTGCTGTACACCATCAAGCAAGGCGTGAAATTCTACCCGACTGCGAAAGCTGGACCTGAGGTGCTTCTTGAACTCGATAGTGAGGCAGAACTGGAAGCGCTGTGCCAGCAGAAAGGGTGGACGTGTGCTGTTCTTCCGGTAATCGGCTTGGGCTAGGTGAAGAACGGCCAGATCATCAGTACTGAGCGCGAAGTCATTGACGACTCGTATCGAAGCGGGATGAAAGTGGAGTGGAGCTTTGTGAACATGTCGTGCAAGCAAGCGTCGCTGAAGAGGTTTCGCTCTTTCGTCGAGTGCGTTGGGAGTCATTTGAGCTACTTGAATCTCGGAAATGTCTCGGCCAACCACAACCCGGAGGTCCTTCCAGCCATCCTCAAACACTGGGCGAACCTTGAGCACCTCATTGTGAGTTCGGCGGAACTAGATGATTGAGCCATCATGCAGCTCCTGACTGCTCTGGATAGACCCCTCAGGGCCAAGTTGCTGTCGTTCGACATCTCTGACAGCCATTTCGGTGATTCGACGGTCGAGAAGATCGCTCAGACTCTTTCGAATCCAAAGTGAATTCCTGCACTTCAAGAGCTCCGCATGGTACGAGAGGACATGGAGTACTAGGGCTACGCCAGTCTGTACCGCTCACTGGATGTCAATAAGACGCTTCGGTGCCTCGAGGTCATGAACCCAAGCAGAGACAAGGGTGATTTCGAGAACGGCAACGCCAGTCTCGTGGTAGTGGGACGAGACAAGATCGAAGACGACTTGCAGGTTGAACTGCTGCCTTCCTCGCTACCAATACGAGCGAAACTAGCGTTCCTCAGCGTAATTTGACACGAAATCTCCTCGACTGGCAGCTCGCTCAGCGCTCTTGACGCGCTGATGGTGCCATCGGTTTTCAAATTTGCAGCGGAGCATGTGTAGCGGCGCATCACCTGGGAAGAGTCCCTGGGCGTCGTGTTCAACGACGAATACAAAGTAGAAGCCTCCAGTACATAAAATGGGTGCGCAATAATGTGAGAATCGAGTTGTGTATGTGCCGAAATCGAGGTTGCTTTGCTTGTCATTTCGTGTCATTCTAACGAGGATGTCACTAATTGTGCTCCAGCACCACGGTACAATCAGCCCGTTTCCTATTCCATTCACAGACAACATCACAGGAGACTCAGCAAGATGAGCAGCTACGGCGCCGACCTGGATGCCTACGGCTTCGTTGAGAACGACGTGTCGATCGGCCGGTACCTGCGCTGCCCTCGCACTGGGTGGGATTTTGCTCTCCACACGCGCGGGCCACCACCGCTCTTCGTGGACGTCGACCGCTTCGCTCCCTACCGAGACACGAAGATCCCGCTGCTGCTCGAGGCGGTCGCGCGCATCCAGAAGCGCTCGCTGGAGCTCAATGCGTTCCCGACCGGCAAAGCCGAGTTCTGGGCCACAATCTTCCCACTCCATCACAAGTTGAGCGGTTTGCAGCTGGGGGTCGAGAAGTGGATGATGGAGGACGAGGCGTTCCCACACATCGTGCTGAGTTTCCACCAGATGAAGATCACGAAGCAGAGGCTCGGCATGCTCTTCCAGTTCATGACGAGTGCTGCTACTGGAAATACTGATCATGCTAGTTGCGAAGCACTACCAGCTATTGGACTCAAGTTTACGCAGTGCGAGGACTTTGAGACAGAGTCGATGGTGCTGCTGCTCAAGTTCCTTGACAACTTGTTCGCTCATTCTGGTCGCCGGTTCGCGATCCGCTCACTCAACTTGAACAACAATCAGATGAATGTAGAGCAACTGACTTTGCTCAGCGAGCTGCTTGATAAGAACAAGCGTGTGTATCGCATCGAAGACATCGGACTGAACGACATCTTCTTCTCACGCGAACGAGATAGTAACGCAGCAGACCAGATCGCGACGCTTTTGAGAGGCATCTTCACAGAGCAGAGCAACTCAATGGAGCCTTCAGATCACCCACCATTACCTGAGCTTGTGCTGAAGCGTCTATCGTTCGACCACTCGTCGCTTCGACTGCAGCACTTTGTGGCCATCTGCTCAGCTCTCCGGTACGGGTGTCCAGTTGAAGAGCTGTCGTTGCTCTCGACACTGAACCGTGTCAGTGCTGACGACAGACAACAATGCTGGCGATGGCTTGCGTTCGCGCTCTTCTACCCTCGCTCCAAGCGTCTCAAGCGGTCTTTTCATCTAGAGAAGATCGAACTTTCGAGAATTGAGCTCCGAGTCGCAGATGCAAAGGCGATCAAGCACACGCTGCGAGACCCAGTAGCTGAGCTCGTGTTTAACGGGAAACGTCCAGAAAGTGCAGCAGCAGGATCGACGAGTGGAGGACCACAGCTGTGCTTAGTTTCGCAATGCTCTCTGATCTACGAAACCCCATCCACGACGTCGCAGTGCTTTGCCACTTTGGACAGTGAGCGAGAGCTGGAAGTGCTTGTGAGAGATGACAATGGCTGGATATGTGTGGTCTTTCCTGGCTTTGGTCTCGGATGGGTGCAAGCGAATCATGTGGTGAGCTCGGACCATGGGGGCAGCTATGCTTCCCAGATCGACAACCTGTATGAGCTGACCATCCACCGCCTCTCATCCAAGAAAGCTCCGATCTCGACTCTCATCGAATGTGTTGGTCGGCACCTCAGCTTCCTCAGTCTCAAATACAACACGATCGACATAAAAAACATCCAAACGCACTGTGTCAACTTGAAGCAGTTGGACATCGAAGGATGCACTTTTCAAGGCAGCAGTATGGACGCGTTCCTCGCACAAGCACACAAACCGTTCTTCCAGAGATTGGTCTCTTTGAATCTAAACGATACGGTGTTCAACGATGAGAATGCCTACAAACTAGCAGACGCGCTGTCACCCCGTGATCAACCAGAGGCACCAGAGCTACAAGAGCTTCGGATTATCAGCGGCACACTGTCTTTCGAAGCGTATGAGGGAATCCACAAGATGCTGATGGTGAACAAGACACTGGCAGTCATCGAGCTCGTGAACCCGTTGAAACTTCTGCACAGCGCGGAGCTTCTCCGGCACTTTCAGCACTGGCATCAAGGCCAACTTCTGAAGATCGTCGGATCCTCGCACAGTAAAATCGCATTCTTGAGTGCTTTGACGCATGAATCAGCGCTCGGCACTGGGAGATCAGCACTGGATACGAATCTGGTAGCGATGATCTTTGATTTTGCGGGAACTCCGGTGCGCAGAAGACTCATGTGGCGTGATTCATCCGATGGGGACTACTGAGCGGTTTGCAGACGATAGAAAATACAGATAGAGAGCTCAGCAAGGCCCAACCAGTTTCCATTAATCATAGACCAATTCTTCTTGGACGCGGCTGTGAGTAGCGACGATACCTCTTCAATCATTTCCGCGGAAAATTCATCACGACCACCTTCCCCAGAGGAACTCTCTTTTGGTCCCTGCAACTCAAGAAGCCTCAGCTTGCTACTGCTACCCAGTGTGTGTGTGGGAGTCTGCAAAAAGTATTGGTTGTTATTCGCAGATCTGCACTATCGGAGCTCGTGTAATGTCAACATTTTCGCAGGATCTGATAAGCGTGCTTCCACTCTGTTGGCCCTCACCCGAGTGACAACGGCAGCGCAAGACATAGTTTGATTGTGCGCGGATAGTAATACCAAGCAGAACTCCAAACAATTATTACTAAGTCGAAATCTTGCTGGCAGCAAATGCTTGGTGGTGATGCATGATCCTCCCTTTCGGTGTTCACATAGATACATCCGCAAAGCTTGGTAATCTATCCCACGCCAGTGCATGCATGCTTTGGTACAACAACTAAATTAGCAATCACCCGATAGTCAAATTACTTTGCTTCACCCAGAAGTCATTTCTGCTTGTCAGTTCACCAAAGTGTGACTTCATTTCTTTAGGCTTTGCTAGAATTCCTCTTTGTTCTACTCACCACGTCCCGAGGTGTTCCCAGATGATGCGGCAACGCACTTTCGTCGCTGCAAACTGGAAAATGAACGACACTATCAGCGCGTCAAGACTACTCTGAGGCTTGTCTGCTGAGACTTCGTGCTGAACGACGCTGAGAAATGCCAGTTTCACCCTCATCAGCAGCGCACAGGGAAGTCATTCGTCCTGAAAGTCCCGCTCGATTCACTCATGTCTGTCCGACGTAGCGTTCCCGTCGGCTGGGCGCCGTAAATGCAGGTACTGAAGTGTTTTGTTGACGTTCAGTGCTTGATACAAACTGGCGTAGCCCTGGTACACCAAGCGGAGGTTTTGAAGAGATGGGATTCATCCTGGTGTGGAGAGAAACTGAGCGATCTTCTCGGTTGCTACCGCGCTCAAAAGGTTATCGGATATGTTCAAAGACAGTAACTTGCGTCCCAGTGGTCCGTCGAGAGCGCTCTGTACCTGTGCGATGCCTTGGTCACTCATTCCCACAAAGGAGAAGCTGAGGTGCTTCAGGTTCGCACAGTGCTTGAGGATGGCGGGTAGCACGCCGGGATCACGGTTGAGGTTTACACTTCCCAGATTCAGGTAGCTCAAGTGGCTCCCCACACACTCGACGAACGAGCAGAACGCCTCGAGCGAAGCGGGCTTCGATGGCATCTTCAAAAACATCCACTTCACGCTAATGGCATTTCGACATGAAAGGTCAATGGTTTCACGATCCGTGCTGATGATCTCGTCGTTCTTCGCCCACCCCAATCCGATTCCAGGTATAACAGCACACGTCCACGCATTCTGTTGATAGAGAGCTTCCAATTCCGTATCCCTCTCTAGTTCGCGAAGCACTTTGGATTTGGTTTTGGCAGTCGGGTAGGATTTCACGCCTTGCTTGATGGTGCACAGCATGATCTCATCATTCGTTGGTGGCTCGCACTTGCATTTCCCGCGTCTACCTCGACCCATCAATTTACCAGCGGGATCTAACAGAGTTGGATGAACGCAGCAACGTCTCCAGGCTCGAGCTGGTTTCGAGAGAGATCGGTCGACCGAAACTTGTTGCCGGCAGCCAGTTTCTTGGATCTTGGGTAGAAAATTCCATACGCAAGGCACCACCAGCACTCTTTTCGCTCAGCCTTGTCGCGTTGCTTGAGTGTTTTGTCAATGGAGAGTGGCTCTACGTGGCAACCATATCGTAGAGCAGAACAAAATGCGGTAACACCCTGCGGTGCAAGTGGACTTGCATCAAACTCAAACTCTCGCAAGCCGCCACTACCACCACTCTGCTGAAGTTTCTGGATGTCAGTTGGGCTATCAACTACCGGTTGAGCAAACGCAACTGCCATCAGATTCCCCAGCATCTGGATTTCCTTCGCTGATGCGTTTGCCGTGAACAGATTATGCAGCCGCAACGTCGCAATCTTGTACAGCTGGTGGTTTTTCTTGATGATCTCCGTCACGTGTTCCAGGTGTGCTATGCTCATCTCTTGGTTGGTTAAATCCAGTCTTCGGACCGCAAACTGGCGCCTCGAACTCGCGTACACCCTGTCCAGTAGCTCTCAAATACGCAGTAGGTACTCCGGTGTCAACTTGTAGTGAGAAAAATTGAGTCCAATGCCGATCTTGTTTGGTGTGAACGTTGTTTGGCCCTCGCTCGCAAATCGATCATCGAGCTTGCTCTCGGGCAGCGTGGTCATAAACTCAAAGAGCGCTTCCGCGGATACATCGGCATTCACACCCTTGAGATCCATGTCAAGGTCGAACATGAGGAAGCTCTCGTCTTCCGCCATCCAGATCCAGTCTTCGACATCGTCGAGGAATTCTCTTCCGAACCTACTGTTCCTGTGGATCATGGCGGAGTCGAGCACGTACCACCAGAATTGCACCTTGAGCCCCAGGAACTTGTTGAGCCGGAACGAGTGCGTCAAAATCACCGAGAGCGCTTGGAGCGCCTTGGAGAAGCACTGATCCACCGCGCTGGCGCTGCTAATGATGGGCAGGTACCTCAAACTGAGAGTAAATCGCGGTCGATATCTGTGGATCGCGTCGTGCTCCAGCGAGTGGCTGCTGTAGATGAGCTCTGCGAGCACTCTCTCAAGGCTCTCGCCGTCCATTTGGGATCGCAGGGTGGCTTTGATTTTTCGTTGACTTACTTCTCCACACACAATTTGCTACCTATGCTTGAATTGAGGACTGTCGTCTATTTAGACGAATCAGATATAGCTATCGTTGGCATCCTAACATTGACGTATTAGATACACACTTACCACAGGCATCATAATATTTTACGCTGGTGCTTTCTTCCGCTGTTTGAATGTCTTCCAACCATTTCCTCTCAACTCCGCCAGTTAGAAATTTTGCTGGATCGCTCGCCATTGACGATAGGATGGTGAGATATTCCCATCCATTTTTTTCTCGTAGAGTTCCCTTCAGTCACTCAGTCACAGATTCTCGAATCTGTGACGAAAGAGTGAGCGATGTGGCGCGAATTGTCAACATACTCGGAGCACTCGTGCTGTCTTTCAAGAGGAGCAAGATGGCGAATTCAAAGTACACTCTGTTGCTTCTACTGTAGATGAAAGCTAAAAAAATGCTCGCCATATTTTAAAAAAATTGCGAAGGATCAGGAAAAGCTCATAAATACTGTTTATTAGTGTATAAAAAGTGCAGTACCATTCGTCAGTGGTACTACTCTGAATCCTTCGTCGTTGAAGTCGCCCAGACCTCCAACGCGAGATTCGTATTCGAGTCTCACATCAGCTCACATGCTGGCTTTCTGTCCTGTCGGAACGCGCAGTTTCTTCTCCTTTTCTTCTCCCTCGTCGGCGAACAACTTGTCCTCTTTGCCGTTCGAATCGTACCGTTTCTTCTTCTTGTGATCGTGCTCCTGATCGCTCCCATCGCCATCGTCACGGAATTCTCGCAGCTCTTGCGCACTGTCGGTCAACGAGACCTCATCCAAAGGCGCGATGGCTGCACCAGTTACCGCAGCTTTCTTCTTCTTGTTCTTCTTGGGCTTCAACGGAAGGCGCAGCGCCGCGCCGCAGTGGCGACAGAAGTTCGAGTCCTGCTGGTGAAGCCCACGGAAGCAGCGCACGCACTCGCAGTTGAGACGCAGTGCTTCCTCCTCGGTCTGCGTATTAAGCACGAGCGGGCACGCGATCACGCCGTAACCGGTGAACATGACGACCGCAGCGATGAGGCGGCCGGGGACGGTCTGTGGGGCGATGTCGCCGTACCCGACGGTCGTGAGCGTCACGACGGCCCAGTAGAGACTCACAGGGATGTTGGAGAACCCGTTCTCCTCGCCCTCGATCAGGTACATCGTGCACCCAATGACGACGATCATCGAGAAGACCGTGAACATGAACACGGCAACGCGCATCTTGTTGGCGTCAATGTTCTCGTTCAGCGCGCGCGCGGCGTCGACGAAGCGCACGAGGCGGAGCACGCGGAAGACTCGGATCACGCGGAAGATGCGCAGCGTCGCCAAGTCCGCGAGTGGGCGAGCCGGTGGGAGGAAGAATGCTAAGGGGAGAACGAACAGAGAGAGACAAAGTCAGTAAGGTTGTAACTAGCAGAGCTATAAATTAATAGCTGCAATCAGCACGAAGGAGTAGAACGCACTGATGAAGGTGGGCACGATGGACGAGATGTCGACGATGCCCATGGCGCTGCAGATGTACTCGCGTGGCACACGCAGGCAGCTCACGCGCAGCACGTACTCGACCGAGAACACGATCGTGAAGATCACCTCGCAGCCGTAGATGAAGTCGCCGTGGTCTGAGCGAATATGATGCACGCTGTCCATGATGGCTACATATTACCAGACAAGAACAGCAAAGAGTTAATACCCAAGAACATTTCAGTAGTCCGGAGTCAAGCAACAGTATCAATGGCAAACCTAGGATCACGCTCGCTGCGATCATCAGGAGCAGGATCACGCCGCAGAGCTGACCGTGCATCGTGTTGCTGCCAAAGAGCGTTTCGTGCACGTACTTCCAGAACACGCCGTCGCGCGCCTCGCCGTACTCCTCCTGCTCACAGATGCCTTCGTCCGAAATGTCGAGACGGCTCCACGTTTCCTTGATCGCCGAGTTGGGCAGGCGCAAAAAATTGCGCACCCGCTGGCGCATGCTCACGGGTGTGTCCGGCATCATCTCGCCGTTGTTGTACTCGAGCGCGTTCGACTCTTGTGGGAGCCACATGATGGACTGCGCGCCATCACCGCCTTTCGTGTGGTGATTGTAGCTACTGCCACCAGAGTACGCCGGGTTCTGGATCTCGATCTCGACTTCCTCGTCCTTGACGTCCGTCATGTTGGGCGTGTCGTAGCGCTCCTGGGCTTTCGTCGCTGGTGCCATCGCGCGTGCGTGAACCCTCGGAATCTAAACTCAACTCGCTGCTCCGAAGTCTCTTTCCGATTGAGAGAGAGAGGAGTCGGGTACCTTGGTGGAGCTTCTCGAGCTTTCCTCTCAGAGTCGCACGGTGGTGGAGGGAGGGATGGCTTGGAGCTATTTCTATTTTCGATCAGTCTATGCCCAGGCAAAGATTGGCATCGATTTTGGCTGATATCGAGGTCTATATTTGAAGACCTACCTACCTCACTGGAGACGACTCCAAATATGGCCTGACTCACTCGAAGTGACGCGCATCAAGCAAGCCTGCAGCACACACGAGCTCAGGGCTGCGCCGACAAGATTCAGTTTCCTATCAATAGTACCAGGTCAGTCGGTAGTGCGGGGCTCAAGATCGGGTCAGATCGAACTTGAAAGAGATCCAACACAACAAAAGAGCGGAGGGGATTCGGGTGAATTCATTAAATCTCATGAGAAGTTGGGAGCTTCTTGGTAGAACAAACTGAGTCCTCACTCGCCAACTAACGTGATATGGAAGATGGCCCAACCATCGAGAGTATCTTCGTAAGGTGAAGAGAGTGGGTGGTTAAAGTGGCTGAGCTTCACCCCTGATAGCAGAGTCTGGCATGATTTACAACGACGTTGAGCAGAAGAATCAAAAGCTGGCACGAATTCCGTGGATGGATCGCGCTTCAAGCAACCAACAACAAAAAATCATTCGCGAAGCACCGATTCATTCTTTACATCTCATTCCTTCGGATCGGGGCGCTGGGGTCAACGCGATACCAAGGGTCTGACTTGCTTTCATCGCAAAATAGAGCAGCTCTATCAGCTCCAAACGTGTTTCTTCTCAGTCGTGGATGCAATTTAAACGAAAAACAAGGCACGAACGAGTTGCAAGAGGAATGAAAATGAATGTTGTAGTATTCAAAACAAAACATATCAAAACAGGAGCTTTCTCTTCACTCCATCCGAGGCGGTGGTAACCACCGCTTTCGCTACGACTTGCATCTGGCCGTACTTATAAGAAGCTTCTCGCAATCCACCCATGGGTTACACAACTTACAATTTCAATGGGAGCACGTCCTTATGGTACTTGGTGCGGAAGTAGTCGCGCACTGGACCGAGCACGATGAACTTCTCGTACAAGATCGCAGTGACCGTGTTGGCCATGCCGATGCCGAACAGCTCCCAACGGAATGAGACTGGCAGAGGGATGTCTGGCAGCGCCACGACGTTCGTGCTCGAGGCCACGCGGAACTGGTCCGTGAAGCGCGTTGGAGGACCCAAGAACAGGATGCAAAGCACCACCGCGAGCAGCAAGTAGTAGCCTACGAGGAAGATGTTACGCCACACTGGGCGACGGAACTTGGAGCCGAGCGTCATCGTGATACCCGTCACCATCTGCTGCCAGCACACCAGGAACCACAGGCTCGAGCCGAGGTTACTGTCCTGGAGCTGCCACCACTGCACAAGGTTCACGTTCAAAGGCGAGAACGGGCAGTACCAGACCTGGCTCATCACGTAGCGGATGCCACCGAACAAGAACAGCGCGTGGATCACCCACGCACCGATCAGCGAGAACAACGTGGTTGGACCAACGAGACTCGAGGTTGGACGCTGCGTGCCGAGCACCTTCAGTGGACGAGAGCGGGTGATACCGTACGAGAGACCGACGAGGATTGCGCCGTCCAAGTACATGAAGCCGAACTGCGAGACGAACACGCCGTTGTAGTACATCACGAAACGGCAACCAATACCGATGAGACCGTACATGATCAGGTACTTGACGCTGCCGAACGACGTGGCAAGAGCGCCACGGCCTTCAAGCACCAAATCCACAATCGACTGGAGCGAGCGGGTCTTGCTCGTGAACGGGGACACAACCGAGGCTTCGGCGTCACTGAGGGCAACACCGACGTGTGCGATACGAAGAGCACCGCAGTCGTTGCCACCATCACCGCACATACCAGTGACGGCACCGGCAGCCATGTGGAGCTTCACGCAGTCAACCTTGCCGGCTGGGGTCATGCGGCTGAAGATACGAATGTTCAGCAGTAAGCTCTGGATCTCGCCCATCTTGACCAAGTAGTCGAACGCCTTGCCAGTCACAGCGAGCTCAACCGACTCGTTGAACTTGACGAAGTCAGCGATCTGTTCAGTCGCGTACACCACCTGGGTGTCAACGTCCTTCCACACAAGCGAGAGACCAGTCTCAGCGTCAGCGACCATATCACCGAGGATCACGCTCGACTCGGCCTCCACCATGCCACTGGCACGAGCGATGAAGCAACCAGTCATGGCGTTGTCACCGGTAATCATCACCGAACGGATGTCACCCTTCTTCAAGGTCAAAAGCGCGTCGCGCGAGTCTTCCTTCAGTTCGTTGCGAAACATGATCAGACCCAAGAGCGAGAGACCCTCCTCAACGGTATCACGGCTGGCCAAGAAAGCCTGGAGCTCAGCGTCCGAGAGCTGGCCCACTTCCTTGAATGCGATACCGAGCACGTAGCAGCCGTCCTTGGCCAAGTTCTCAGCGGTCTCAGTGTAGTTGGCTGGCACAGACTCAACCTTGGACACCGACTGCATCTTCTCGTACGAACCCTTGCAGAACACGTACAGCTTGCCGGTGGCAGTGTGCTTCATCACGACGCTCATCGACATGCGGTGGTGGTCGAACTCGAAACGCTTGACGAACTCAAGCTGTTCCTTGCCGTCCGCGGACTCGACAACTGGCAGGCGGCCTTCGCTCTCAATGAGCTTCCACTGGGTGCTCTTGAACATCTTCACTTCAACCTCGTTACCGACCAGTTCGCCCTGGAGCGAGCCAAGAGCGTGGGTCGACGCCAAACTGAACTTCATCAACTCTGGGAGGGCCGCAACCGCAACATCGTTCACTTCTGGGAGGAACGTGGCCGAGCTGGCATCAACTGGCACGCATCCACGGAAGTCCAAGCCTTCCTTGGTGATCGTACCGGTCTTGTCGAAACAGAACACGCGGACCTTACCACAGAGGGTAATGCGCTGTGGGTTGAGGCAGAACACGTCCTGCTTTTGGAGACGCTTGGCAGCGTTCACCTGACCGATGGTGATCACGACTGGCAGCAGAGGATTCAACACAGCCGAGAACATGAACATCCCGTACACGAACGCGAACAGAGTGTTGCTCAAACCGGCGTTGTCCATCAAGAACTTCATCGCCAGGTACGCAGCGACGAAACCGAACACGAACAGGAACGAGAACACCGCCTTGAGGTGCTCGTCGTACTTGAACTTGATTGGAGCAGGGTAGAGAATGGCCTGCACCAACTGACCACGACTGGTGTGGGCACCAGTCGACTGCACAACAGCGAGGATGTCCTCTTCACGGCCCGAGGCGAGGGTCTTGGTGCCCGAGAACAGAGTGTACTTCTTGCCAGCGCCTTCTGCCGAGTAGACGTCATTGCTGTCGTTAGGGACTGGGAACTTCTGCACTGGCATGGATTCACCAGTGAGCATGGATTCGTCGCACACAGTGGCGCCCTTCACAACCACCAAGTCACATGGGATCGTCCAGTTCTCAGTCACACGCACGAGGTCACCCGGCACAAGGTCGGTCGATGGCACGGTCATCCACACATCGTCACGCTTCACGCTCACTTCGGTCTTGTAGTGCGTCATCTTGACGATCGACGAGAACATCTCACGCTTGGCGTAGATGTTCACACCGGCAGCGAGCACAATCACAACCGTGTTGAGAGCAGCCACCCACGTGTAGTCCGTGAAGTACCACACGTAGTAGCACATCAGCTGGTAAAGGTAGAAGAACGCGAAGAACTCGTCGACGACCGACTTGGCGATCGATGGCATCTCCACTTCAATGGCGTTGCGGCCGACAATGTCAATGCGACGCTGGTGTTCAGTGGTCGAAAGACCCTCCGAGTCCGCGAGGATGCGGTCGTAGGTGTCACCAAGGACAACCGATCCTGGGATGAACTTGCATTCAATGTCGTCGTACGTGTAGCGCAGGTGCTGGAACTCAAGGTAGCGCGCACCATCCATGGTCGTGTGCACAGGCACAGTGGCTTCGTAACCCTGACGGGTGTTTGGGAATAGGAACTTCTCGACCTTGATCACGAACTGAGAGATGCCCGAGCGATCCGCGAGGAGCACTTCCGACTCTTCCGGCTTGAACAGCGTCACGCGGTTGCAGTGCGCCAACGAGGATGGCACGCGGAAAAAGTTGACGAGCTTGTCGCTGTAGATGACGACAACCGCGAACCAGACCGCAGAGATCACCCAGAGAGCGATGAAGACCTTGATGATGACGTTCACTGGGTCGAACCACGAGTCGAAACCGTCCTTGCCGGCGAACTTGCCAGTGTTGTCACGGATCACCAAGATGGTTGGGATGTTCAGGAACACGGTCATGAGGATGAAGTACCCGAACACAAACTTCCCGGCAATCGATGACGAGTGGCCAACTTGTTCAACATCCTCCACGCTATGGCGGAGCTGCACTTCCGTGGCGCGCATGGCGAGCGAAGGACCAGCAGTCTTGTTAAGGTCTGGGGTCTCTGGGCCACCACGGTTGTCCAGGAGCTTCTTGCCACCGTCTTCGCCCGCAGTGACGACAACGGCGAATGGTGCGCTACCGGCAGCTGGGGTCTTGGTCGACGCGGCCGCACGGTAGATCGCCCAGAGCAAGAGTAAGCCGAAGCAGATGCCGTAGACCACGTACAAGAACACGAACGCGGTTTCCTTGAAAGTTGTGAAACGATAGTGGCCGACGCCAAATGGGTTGCCGCACGTGTCCTGCTTCGATGCATCGATCTGTGTGCAGGTCGCGCCGATCGGGAGCATCGCGTTGTTGTTCTTTGGGTTCGGTTTGGACCACCAGTAGACCTTACCGCCCTCCGTGCCGTCTTCCAGCGTCGTGTTTTGCGTGAAGCGGTCGTCGCCGCTCGCTGGCGCGAAAGTGCACTGCTGACTGAGCAGCACATTGCCGTCCTTGGCGACCGCCTGGAGGCGACACGTGTTCTCCGGGTCGCCGTAAACGTACGATGGCGAGTCCGGGCGGTACATGGAGAGCTTCTGGCCATCCGGCACCCAGTTGATCTGGCGGCTCTTCTTCCAGCCTTCCTCGTAGTACGACTCGTACTCGCCGCCGGTTGGGCGCTTGTACTTGATGTAGAGCGCGTTCGTCGGGGCTTTGGCGCCTTCAGCCGTGCCCACTTGGCAGCACCAGTACTCGGGGCTGTGGTTGATCGGGCACGCGGCGTAGTCGGTCTGCGGGTGCGTGGCCGCGACCAGCGACGCCAACGACACCAGCGCCGCGGTGGACGCGAGCGTCTTGAGCATCAGCATGGTGCTCTTTCTTCTTCTTCTTCGCTGCGCTTGGGCTTCAGCCGACGGGTGGACGGATGAAGCGCTTGGGGAGGACGAGGAAGATTGCAAAGTGAGAAAGGAAAGCGCGCGCGCGCGGAATGGAAGTGCAATGCGGATGGCTGGCAAACAACAACACTTGTCTGGCTTGTCTGCTTGCTCTCTCGCAACAACAAACAAACAAACAAGCTGCAAGCTCACACAACAGCAAGCCCAACAAGTAAGGCTCCCTTTCGCAAGCGCATCAGACCATCTGGTCCCGAGTCGAGACGGTAGCCAAAAACAAGTCAACAACAGAACCAACAACAGTAGCCAAAAAGCGAGACCAACGAGCAACTACAACACCACACACACACAAGTGGCCCATCTCCTCTTGTCATGGTTTCTTGAGAAGCGACATAAAAGAGCCGAAATACTATGAAAGCCCCACCCCTGACACAAGCTAAGAACTCTTTAAACTGGTATTTCGTGTGAAGTCAGCGAACTGGCTGCTGCTATTTTTGGACACAACAAGCATTGGCGCTTGGCAGACTAACTAACGCCAGGATACTCACTTGAGCACGCACAAAGGCCTGCAAATGAACACGCGAAGGCTTGATTTCGTCTCGACACTCTGAATAGCAAATCCTCATCCCAGCAGGTGTCTCTCATCGCCACAATCTCTAAATTACTGCGGGAGTCAACATATTTATAAATTTAGAGATTGGGTGGTCATGAACTCACTGATTGATATGGGAGGAGCACAACTTGGCCCGTCGCTTGCACTGATGGGCAAGGAGATGGAGATTTGCTGGGAACGATTCTGGGTCGGCGTGACTTTGGCTTGAAATGACCAATTTCCGTGGGTCCTATCCACGAAAATATATCCGTGTCTGAGACTCAAAACATAAATATGTACACCTCAATTGCATCCCAAACTGCTCAAAATGTGTAAAGTCAATTTAGTTGCGACATCAAATGAATGAACTTCCCTTGCTTGCTTGTTCAATTGAACGGTGCTATCACCAAAAGTCAGCAAAATGAACCAGTTTCTCCTCGAGTTCAATTGAACGTTGTGGTCATTGGACGCCGCCATCATCACGCCCAGCCAAACTAACCAAATGTTGATCAATGCTTATGAACCTAAGCGCTACCGCAAAAGGGTGGATTGTTGTGTGAATGTACCAGAGCGTTCTATTGATACGTGAACACGAACAAAGAGTGACAAGGTCTAATTGTACGTCTCAAAAACACACCAGAAAGTCACAAGTGCGCTGCTCAAATACGATCCCTCTTTTAATATTTTGATTCTGGATTTGTTTTTTGTTTTCAATCTGCTCCCACTTTTTGAATTCCTTATTTGTACATAAACGGGATATCTTCAACACTTCGGGTTCTTTTTTCTTCGGTCGAGAAAACCTCGAACCTCCACAAAAGTCCACTATGTAAAACACTTGAGAAATGAAAGGCAAGTTTGTTTGGATCCTGTCATTTGTGGTGCTGTTTTACAAGCTTTGTACAACCAACCTCTGCCTGCATCTGAGATTCGCCTGTGCAAGCACCTTCTCACAACCATACAAAGCCTATCATAAAGTGTTGCTTGAAGCCTCCCTCCTCAAGGATCCGCAAATATGGCAAGTCAAGTCATGTCTCCCTCTGGGATAGCCACAACACACAAACCCAAAAAAATCCCACTCTCTCAGCTTATATAACTTTAAAGAGTCATTGCTATCATGACAAAGAACGTCCTGAAGAACGAGTCAGAATCGAATGGGAATGCATAAAAGGACTGGCATCCTGATGCCGCCGATGGCTCGTGGCAGCAGAGCCACTCAAATCACTCTGGTCAAGGGTCAAGCGCCACTGGACAACATCTGTACCACCGACCGAGTGGCGGAAGAGAAGAGCCGCCGATATACAAACGCAGAGAAACAAAAGCCCGATGCATAGAGAAGCGTATGTTGTGAGACTTTATCCACCACAGCGTCGCAGGTCAAACAAACAAATCACGGCATCCTGGCGGTGGTGGGTGAGCGGGTGCAAAAAGCCTGTGCTTGAAGTGAGTCTGTAATCAAAATGCTGCAGTACCGCCGCCGTCTTCCAATCACGCGCCACAGTTTCAACGTCGAAGTTGGCTTCTGGATGTCGAAGTTGAGCATGTCGAAGTTCCCATAGTGTTAACATAGGGAAATTCCGCGACCCGAAAAAAAAGTGTAGGTGGATCCTAATCTGCAGATGAAAGGGACTGGTCTGCATTCACTGGGCACGAGCGTACCATAACGCTGAATGCGAATCGCCTGGGAGAGCACTTTTGATTGATGCGCCGCCGTTTGTTTGTTTGGCTCGCAATTCCCTTGACAAGAGAGGGCCCCATCACATTGAAGATGCGCCGTGGTTGGTCCACTTTGGGACGAAAGCTGTCGACGACAAATCGCAAGCGTTACACGAGAGGGCCACGTCGCCCTGCGTCAGCAGCTGCGCCATCCAATCCGTCCCGACTGCAGCGTGACACCCTCGACGCGAAAGAGCCTTACGGTCTTACAATATTATAGTTTATAAATATCGGTTTAAAGAGTGAAATTTACCTTGAAGTTTGTATCAGAACCAGAATGGCCGCTTCAATATCGAAGTTGCACGTCTATCATTTGACAGAATCGTGAAAATGTGAGACTTTATTGGTGAAGATGCCTCCGTTTCGGTTGCTTCAATTCTGCAGGTCCAGTGCAGCTCTTGAGGGATCCTCTCCATTTCAGACTCTCTCACATCACATCACCCGCGCCGCATGCATGCATTCATCACCAGTCCAGTCGCATTATCATCCTCCATCTCCATCTCGTGCTGCGTTCTGCCGATTCACTTTCTCAAAAGTGCAGGTTCTCAAATCGTCTCGCGCTGTTAGAAAACAGAACCAAACGCGCGTGCATTCATGAATACAAAAGGAGATGGGGGAGTGAGTACAACGCTCTTGAGCGCTTCTGTTCATTCACTCTGATCGGCCGAACGGCTATCCTTTCGGCGAGCCTTCATCAACGCAATTGCCATGGCAGATTCTTTATTTTGGGCACCATGTGAGTTTTAAAAATGGGGAGCTCCTTGGCAGATGCATGCATTTCAGCACTCATGTCTGTGAGGATGGATATCCCATCCCCATTCTTCATTTCTCCATTCGTCTGTGTGGAGAGTCTCCTGAGCAGCATGTGAGTGTACACACACACCAAGCACATGCGCAAACACCCCCTCAACACCCGGTCAGTCAGTCAATCACACAACAACATCTGGCTGGGCCCATTTCGACGACACGCTACTCATTACTGCCTGCTGGCCAACCTCCTTCACCCTCCTCCCCATCTCTATGATCTCTATGTCTAACCAATTTGCCAGTGGTCGTTGCTGGTGATGTGATCCACAGGGAGATTGCCACACAAGAGACGCATGCGCACGCCGTTCCCATACATGAGTGCAGTTCCGGTAGCATCTACGTAATGAGCGCTTGGTGCACTCTGCTCTCCCCTCAAGCGCCCGTGGGAGCAAGCAAGTTGCGGCGTTTCCTGGCCTGGAATCACTCGCTGCGTTGTGGTGCAGTGCAACATATCGGCACTTTAAACCATTGAAAATCATATGCATCCAAGCTCCGTAGCTCTTCGTTCTCGCATGAGAATGTAGTTTGACCTACGAACGTCCATTAGCCACATTTCCATGCAATCTTAAAGCTCGTAATGTGACTGAACGCACTCTCTTTCTCTTCGCTTCACGATTGCTGGCAATTATACATACACACTCGCTCTCGTTCTCTCTCTCTCTCGCCAATTTCATAACTTCGCAACACTGCGCAACAGCACTTGCCTGTCTGCCCGCTGCCTCACATGTGTACGAGACTCGCTCGCACCATAAGCTGGACATCGTAGTACAGCTTCATGACCGCGGGGCAGTCCGCAGCGTTAAAGCTCAGATACGTGATGGCCATCTCGACGATCTCCGCAGGGCTGTCGGGACGGAACGCAGGCTTCAGCTCGCCGTTCGTCACTGCGAGCGTGATCTGCGCGTTTGTGAGCCCCGAGTCCGCGTGCGGGTTCGCGCACACGTCAAGTCCCGCGAGCAGTACGTCAAACGCGTAAATGTCGGCCTTGACGTCGTGCGCCTCGTGCTTGAGGATCTCGGAGGCGCTGCCGTGGTGAGCAACTCCGAGACTTGCGGTCGCTTCTCTTTCAAGCCAAAGCCCGCGAACTTGGCTACCCAGCCGTGGTTCAAGAGCACGTTCTGCGACTGGATGTCGCCGTGCACGGTCGGCTTAGCGAGTGTATGGAGGTATACGAGAGCCTCGGCAATGTCGATCGCAAAGAGCACATTTGCTGGCAGCTCAGCCGTGCCGTTGTACCGCGTCTATTGCTCGGACGACGGCGAGGATGAGGAAGAAGACAACGACAAACAGCTCGTGAGCTTGGAGACTTGCTGTTGCTGCTGGTACTGCTTCTTCAACAGCGTCGAGAGGCTCCCATTGTCCATGAACTCGGTCATGAGCGCCAGATCCGTCATCTGAGCTCAGCAATAGCCGACAAACTTGACCACTTTCGGGTGCTCGAGCTTCGAGCGCAGCCGAATCTCATCAAGAAGACCCGTGAACGCATGCGCATCCTTCGCCTTGTTGAGTCGGATCTTCTTCACGACGACTCACTGGTCCACCATGCGCGCGAGGTACACGACTGCGAGGTTGCGCTTCGCGATGGTCTTCTCAATCTTCAGATCCGAGACTTCGATGCGCAGAGCGGCGAGCGCTTGGTCGTCCTCGATCCAGGACACGTCACAGAGCACGGCGTCGCGCGTGAGTTCAATGTTGAATTTGTACTTCTAGTGGCCGAAGCGCCGCAGGAGGAAAAATGCGAGCATCAGGAGCGCAAAGTACGAAGCGATCATGACGCCAATCAGGACTCCATCTGCGATACTACACGCGACATAAGAGCACAATCGTTAGGATCAATAAGAACTCACCCAACGTGTTGCCAGCTGCACAATAAAAACGTACGTGAGGAAGAGTTTGTCGGGACGGGATAGCCATTTTCAGCCAGGAAAGCAGTGTCTACGAGAGAGAGTGCGTAGTGAGAATCAGGCTTTACAATCAGCTAGAAGCTACGCATTTGTGCCAGTTGCCACCTTACCTTCGAGGATGCAGATCGTGATCTCATTGTCCTTGCCCACGGCTTCCAGTGTGCCCTTGGAACACGCCTCGAATTCAACCAGCGAGATGCGGAACTCCACAAGGTTCTGAAAAATGTCCAAATCCGACTTCTGGATCTCGAACTTTGTGATCGGGTTGTTGCGAAAATCACTAGCAAGAGAGAGATAAGAGGTAGGTGGGGTTTGTATCAGTCGTTTGATATTCTAAGAGTAATAGAGGGCAGATAGTAACGACGAGAAGACTGGTTCTTCTTACATGTGCTTGAGACTCGGGTGCCAGAAAATCCCGCCAAATGGACTGGATGTTGGACGAAAAGTCTCTAAAAATACAACATTGTGAGTGCAACACTGGTTAGCATTAGCTGAGCAGGAATATTCAACACCGTCCAAATTGTGCTTACACTGTAATGAGCTTGTCCACCTGTTTGGTGAAGTTGAACTGCGGCAGCTTTGTGATCCCATTTTCACTGGTGAGACTACAGGTTCTCACATTTATCACGAAGAGAGATCAACAACAGAGTGTGTAACGGGGTACACACGCTGGGTCACATCGCCATAACCCAACTCGCATTTGCCTTTGCCGAGCACAGTTCACGCAATAGTTTTACGGCCGAACCGAAGGTTCGCTGAACTTGGCATTTGCAGCCAGAACGTACTTTACGCCGGCGAGAGCCAGTCCATAGGGCGGCTCCTTCCATTGACCATACTTACAAATTATTGTCCAATCAGTTAGTTTGAGCTCAGAGAGCCAACCATGTTAGAGTTCACTTAGATCTAGTATTAGCATACAAAAGTCTAAATGTTTGCCTCACAGGGGGCAAACCGCATTCGTACTTTAATAAACAGTCACGATTTA
>JALBZB010000080.1:0-54284 GCA_038050625.1 Pythium sp. MPC-2022a
AGCAGAAACGATAGTCGCGATAGGGATTGGGATCAGAGGCAGCACTGCAGGTTCACGGAGCCCGTCAAGGGCAAGGGCTTCAGGACGATGTTTCAGAAGGCAGGCTACGATGTGTACTTGGTCGATGAGTTCCGCACCAGCTGCAGGTGCAGCGCGTGCGAACAGGGTGAGTGTACGACGTTCCGGGTCTGCAAGAACCCTCGACCGAACAGGAGCGGCAGCATCTTGCGTCACGGACTAGTCAGGTGTACGACTTGTTTCAGGCTGTGGAACCGAGATACGAACGCCGCGTCGAACATCTGGAAGGTGTCGACGAGCGCGCACCTTCGAAGGGCCAGAGGGGCCTTCAGTGGTGCTACGTCGGCAGAGAACGAAGGTCCTGGGTGTCTTTCGACGCTTCCACAAACTACGATTTGATGTAAAGCGTGTTAAATAGCACTACGGCAAAAGAGTTATATTTACGCATCGATGACTCTTCCGAGTCAGGTGCTAACGCCGACCGCCAGCGGGTGAGCGAGCAACGAAAAGAGTCGAAGGAGTTAGTCGTTTCACGAGCGCGCCGCTGCCGCAATGCAGAAAATAGACACTGCTGCTGCTTTCTACAAGTCGTCGGCTCGACTCGTGCGGCAGTTCTGGAGAAAAAGAACCAAATAGAGCGACAGCCTCAGCCGAGTTCACGACCGCGTGCGCATTAGCCTAGGTAGAAGACTGCGTGAGTGCGTGTACAGAGCTACCAGCTGCCTTACTGACGGGCTCATATTATCCCGAGAGGAAGAGATAGATAGATAGATAGAGAGAGAGAGAGAGTCAAGCCACGCGCACACACCTACGTACGAGCAGACCAGACCAACCGCCAAAAGAGAGCATGCCTCGCACAGACCACTTCTCCAGATAAGCAAGCACTCGTTGTACTCTCCTCGTCTGGCTTTGAAGCAGTGGAAGGATAAAGCCCCTCTCTGCCAGACTCACTGCCTGCTCGTCCTCATCACAAATGCGTCGTTTACGGGGGCGATCGGGCTCGGGCAACAGCTTCCGCGAGACGTTCCGCAACCGCAAGCGCTCGGGGTCCGCCGAGTTCCTCTTTACAGAGATCCGCAATGCGTTCGATCCGAACTCGCGCTTCATCTCGACGTGGCAGCAGGTCATCCTCGCGTGCATCCTCTACGAGTTGCTGCTCATTCAGTACATGGCGACGTTCAGCACCGACAGCGTGCCGTCGACCGCACAGCTAAAGCTCGCGGGGATGTACTTTTGCGAGCTCGTGTTCTGCGTCGACATCTACGTACAGCTCAACACGGGCTATTACGAAGACGGCAACGTGCTGCGGGACACGCGCAAGTCGCGTATCAAGTACCTCAAGTCGTCGGGGTTTGTATTAGACTTGCTGGCACTGCCGCCGCTGTCGCTGCTGCCCGTGCACATGCCTCACTCGGTCGTACTACTCGAGTTCCACAAGTTCATCCGCGTGCGACGGCTGCCAGAGCTTATCTCGAACCTGGACAACATCTACGCGCGCTACTTCGTGCCGCTCAAGCTCGCCAAAGTGCTCGGGATCACACTGGTGACGTCCCACTTCGTCGCGTGCGCGAGGTACTCGTTTGGCTACGACACGCATCACGACAACCACTGGCTCCCAGAAGCACCCGAGCACAAGCAGAGCAGTCAGACGAAGTACCTGATGTCGCTCTTCTGGGCGTTTGGGCTGCTCACCGGGTTATTCGAGGGCGAGCTGCCGCACACGAACCCGCAGTTCGTGTTCACTATCTTCGTGGGACTCTGTGGCTTCTCGCTGTTCACGTATTTGTGCGCGACGTTCTTCTTGCTGTCCAAGTGCGAAAGTGGTGACTCAGAGACTGCGGAGGCACGTGTGAACCAGTTCAAGCACATCTTAGCATTCCACCGCGTGCCGCAGAAGCTGCAAGCCCAGGCGGTCGAGTACCTGAAGCGGTACTACACACAGGCGGAAGCGAACGACCGTGAGGCTGCGAGATTACTGTGTCCGTCGATCTCCAGCGACATCCAGATCGAGCTGTTGAAGGACACGGTTGCGCAGATCCCAGTGTTTGAAGGCTGTGATACGCACTTTATCAAGGCCGCGACAAGTTTGCTGGAGCTGATTTCATGCCCCGCCCATTTTGTACTCTTTCGCGCGGGGGACCACGGCGATGCGATGTACGTGGTGAACTCGGGCGTTCTCTACACGGTGATCAACGGCGTCAAAGTTCGCGAGCTCCGGAAAGGGAGCTTCTTCGGTGAGGTCGCTGTGCTCGCGAAGCTGCCTCGGTCGGCGACGATGATGACGACCACGTACAGCACACTGTATCGACTCTCCCGCTTCCACGTGGAGAAGCTGCTGGAAGGATACCCGCGATACGCACGCCTCATCTCTCAGACGGTCGACAAGATGCTCAAGAAGGCGAACACAACGGAAGAAGACAAGGTCAGCGAAGTCGCAAGTGCGGGCGTGGCTCCAGCGCAGAAAAAGAAGAAATCCATGTTCTTGCAGGTTGTGGGTCTGAAAACAGAGCAGACGATCTGGCGGAGCAAGAAATCGCTCGCATCCGTGCAACCTGATGACAGGGGATCTTCAATAACCAGCATGCGATCGGCTGCATCATCGATCAAGAGAGGATCGTCCGACAGCCAGGTCGTTCCGATTGGCGTAGACACGGTTAAAAGAATACCGGACGACCCTAATGTTGCTGAAGCGCCACGCGAGAATGGATTGGAAGCACCAAGCGCGAATAGTTCTCTCGCACCGTCAATATCAAACACTCTAGGATTTCGGCCCCAATCACTCAAAGTGCATCCAGGACCGGGCGAACTCCAAGCAGACAAAGTTGCTGGGCCCCACGCGCCATTTTTTGGACGCAAATCTTTGTTTAGCGAGAGCAAGCGGAAGCTGGAGCTCTTTCGCGACAGCTTCTTCCGCAAAGGCAAGGTCGGCCCGAGCGACGGCAAACCGCAAGACGTGATCCGGGGCTTCTACGACCAGCTGCCGCAAACGGCTCCTCCACCACCGCCAAACAAACACTGGTGGGCCAAGCTCCTGTTCAAGAAGTGCATCGACGCCGAGTCCCGCGTACGCATGGTGTGGCTCTTCGTGCTGCAGCTAGTGTTGTGCTTCAACTGGATCGTGATCCCCCTGCAACTCGCGTTCCCGCTTCTCGACGACCACATTGTCGCGATCGTCATCTTCAACATAGTCGCGGACGCGATCCAGTGGGTCGACATCTACTTGAATTTCAACCTCTCGTACTCGCTCAACTCGGAGAAGATCGTTGAGCCCGTGCGGAGCGCCAAGCGATACGTCAAGACGTGGGAATTTGTCATGGACGTGCTGTGCGTGTGGCCCTGGGGGATGCTCCAGCCTTCGCGTTTCAATAGTGCAGCGATCCGACTCCCGCGGTTGCTGCGCGTATGGCGACTGAAAGGCCACTTCACGGAAGTAGAGAACTACACGCTCATGAACAGCCGGCGGCGGCTTCTCTTCTTCGGACTGATCTTGATCATGCTCTATCACGTCGTCGCGTGCCTGCACTTCAGCATCGCACACTGGGAAGGCTTCAGTCACCACGAAGAAGCCTGGATCCCGTCAGACGATATCTACATGAAGCAAATCAACTCGAGCTTCTTCAAGGACATCCACGGCGACATCTACGAGGCAAACAGTCCCGAGGTTGTCAAAATCGGAGCGATGCAGTACTTTCGATCGCTCTACTACGCAGCAAACGTTCTCGCGGCGCTGGGGAAGACGATCGAGCCTGACAGCGACAGACAGTACGCGGTAGCGCTTGTGTTCATGCTTAGCGGGTTCCTGATCACGGCGATCGTGGTCGACAACGTCCAAAAGCGGTTCACATCATCAGCCTTTGAGCAAAAAGAGTTTTTTGCGACGCGCACGCGCATCCAGCTCTTTCTCAAGCGCCAGAACGCGCCACTGACAATCCACCAGCGCGTGAACTCGTTCCTGGACTTCTGGTGGTCTGCCCATCGAGGCGCTATCATCCAGGAGCTACTGGAAGAACTGCCTGCTGCGATCAAGCGAGAGATCGTGAAGAGCATCTGCGCACCGGCGCTCGAATCTCTGGCGCTGCTTCGTGTCGAAGATCCCTATCGTACCACAGCATCGAACGAAGTCTCCGAGGAAGTGCGCTCACAGCTGGAGTCGATCCTGCTTGATAACCTGCGCTTCATTCTGTATGGCCAAGGCGAGATCATCTATCGACTGGGCGACTACGCTGGCGGGCTGTACTTTGTGCTCGAAGGCCGGGTTTCCGCCATGTCGGATGGCGGGTTTCCACACAACGTGCCGCTCGGCGGGTTCTTCGGTACCGCTGCGTTGCACATGCACGACAGCAGAGTGAAGACAGAGGGCGATGGAGGAGGAGGATCCATGGCGATCGGGTACTCGGAGCACGTGACAGCGATAAGCGGCTGCATCGTTGTGTACATGTCGCGCGAGCATTTGCTGGCGATGAAGAGAGTGTTTCCGTCGCTTTCCGTATCACTTCGTGCCCTGGAGCGGAAGCTTCGGAGCTCCAAGGTCGCGCGCACGTCAGAGATTGAGTCGGTTCGCCCCGGACCGCTCGTCACTTCCCCCACACTGCGGAGAGCAATGCTGGGGTCACGAGCCGCACCGAACCTGCTGACTCGGATCTGGACCAACCAGCTTGGATTTGGTTTGTTTTGGCGTAACCAGACGAGTTTTGACCCGGATTCAAGCTTCGTCGGCTTTTGGGAGACGTGGATCTTCTTCGCGATGACGACCCAGTGGCTGCTAGTGATCTACCACATTTGCTTTGGCGTGTACGTGGTAAGAGACCCGAACGAGGTGTCGTCGTCAGTGTACGTGCCCGCAGACACCGTCACGATCATTTTGGAGAGCTCGTTTCTCATTGACATGTACCTCCACTCGCGACTGGGGTACTATGCGTACGGCAACAAAGTGATGGACATCCAGACGATCAAGGCGCACTACTTTCGCTCGACGCATTTCCTCGTGGACGTTGTCGCCATTGTCCCGCTATTTGTGCTCAACTGGCTCAAGCGGGACGTGCAAAATCGCGTGGAATTGCTGAACATCAACAAACTGGTGCGCATTTTCAAAACCCCGCGCCAAATCAAGGCGCTCGAGAGCAGATACGTCAAGCTGGCGATGGAGCTGCGGCTCTTCAAGCTCGCGTGCTACACGTTCCTGGCGATGCACCTCTTTGGCTGCATATGGTTTGACTTCGCCGCTGATTCTTCTGGGATCCAAGCAAGACTGTGGCCATCGGGGAACGGGGGGAATTCCACTTCGACGACCTACTTTGGACTAAACTCGTGGCTGCCGGGCACGTTGCTTGAAGACGGAGACCGCAGTCTGCAGTACTTTGGCTCGATCTTTTGGGCGTTTGGGCTCATGTCTGCTTCGAATACTGGCGAGCTGCCGAAGACTGTGATGCAGTGTCTGTTCAGCGTCACGACGATGACGGCCGGATTCTTCCTCTTTGCGTACGTGGTCGGCAACTTCCTGGATGTCATTGAGCTGGAAGACTCGGAGAACCGCGAGTTTGTCGCCAAACTGAGCTCGATGCGCCACTTGCTCGCGCATTTCAAGCTCCCACAGGATATCCAAGAGAAGTTCAAAACGTATTTCTTCTTCAAGCGGTTCCACTCGATCACCCAGGAGCACGTACTCGAGCGCGTGCTCCCACCGTCGCTGCTGGTGGACATCCGCATGTTCCAGCTGCATCCGATGATCATCAAGGTGGCTTTCCTGGCCGGCATGGAGGACTCGGTGACGCGCATGCTCGTGTCGCTCTTCACGCAGATCCTGTACGTCAAGGACGAGTACATCTGCCGCTTTGGTGAGGAAGGGAGCGAGATGTTCTTCATCTTCACGGGCATGCTGGACATCTTGGTTCCCGCGGCTTTGCTCACAGGAGCACCAGCACCAGTAGCACCTCCACCGGCAGCGAGTACTAGAGGAGGAGCACCACCTCAAAGACGGCTAAGCACTCCTCGAAATAGCATAGGTACGCTACAGAAAGTAAACGAGATCACCGCGGGGAGCTACTTTGGCGAGGCTGCGTTGTTCACGAACGCGCCTCGCAACGCTTTCGTGAAAGCGAAAACATCGTGCATCCTTTACAGACTCTCTCGGCAATCGCTCGAGCTGGTGTTTGATCGGTACCCGGAGTGGAAGAAAAAAGTGCTGCGCATCGTCAAGATCCAGCAGGAGCAGCAGCGGCTGACCCGTCAAGCAGCCGAAATCCAGGAGAGCGACATGGGCGGAGGCAACGGCTGCCGTCGCGGACTGAAGCACAACCTCTCGCGAATGGATGTGCTCAACTCTCGAGCCGAGGGCATCGAAGAGCTCCTGTTGGCGCACACGCGAGGTGACAAAAAAAAATCGCTTGGCTTCTCGATCAAGCAAGCGCTGCTCAAGTACAACCTGTTCCCGCGCCTGTACGACGCGATCAAACCTGTGATTGAGCGAGTCGCGTACGTGGCGAACCTACTTGTGAACGGCGCAGAGATCCAGAGTCGGTTCTACATTCTCTGGGTACGGCTCGTATCGCTCTGCACGCTGTTCGTCGCCATGCTCATCCCATATCGCATCGTGTACGACTCGATGGACCGCTGGAATGGTATTCCCGTGATGCTGCGCGTTATCGAGTGTTTCTGCGAGCTCGTGTTCTGGTGGGACATCTGGTTCCACTTTCGCGTGCGGTCGAACCAGGCTGCCATGGAGCTCTATGAGCAAGACCACCTGTCGGCGTACAAGCGTGAGCGGTTCGCGTGGGACCTCGCAGCAGCGTTCCCGCTCGACCATTTCATCGCTGACTTTGTGTTCAACACGGAGAACGTAATCCTGAAGAAATGGCTTCGGCTGAACCGATGCCTCAAGGTGAAGAACCTGGTCTACTACCGGAACGAGATCAAGCGAAGAAGCGTGACGTTCGAACTCGACAAGGTCAAGACGCTCTGGATGCTCTACTCGCTCGCGATCTTCTGGACGTCATGCGCCTATTTCGCGGTCGCCATGCACGACGGGTTTGGGACCCAGTGGCAGGCGTGGCTGCCCGCTGAAGAGCTCGCAGAGCCCAATCCAGAGCCGGATCTCCTGCTGCTGCGTCTGTTTCGAGGACTCGCGTTCGCGACGACCGCGTTTGTGAAAAAGGGCAAGACGTTTAGCCCAACGAAGACGCTCGACTTCGCGTTCAGTATCCTTATCAGCTTTGTGGGTCAGCTTATCATGGCGCTGATGATTGGCGAGATGGCGAACGTGTTCATCCTCTTCATCGACAACGAAGTGCGGTTCCGAAAGAACCACATCACGGTCGAGCACTACCTGGCACGCTGGAAGGTCAGCTACGCACTGAAGCTGCGAGCGAACGCCTTTCTAACCTCTTGGTGGTCCTCGTACGCGGGCGTGGACTACCAAATGGTGTTTGCAGACCTGCCACGAAGTGTGCGAACCGAAGGTATCCTGTACATTGCTGAGAAGCCGCTGATGTTGTTCATGGAGCGTGTCTTTCGACCGTTAGCTTGCGGTGCTGGGAAAGAGGACAACAGCGGCGCTGTGGCCGAAGGCGTGATGTACTCGATCGCGCAGAACCTGCGCTTCGAAGGGTACCCGCGCGGCGAGAACGTGGTCGTGGAAGGAAGTGTGTGCAAGGCGATGTACTTCGTCGTGCGCGGGTACCTGTTCTCGAATAGCGTGTCGAACCCGTCGCTCTACCATGCCGGTCGCTTCTGCATGGGCGACTATTTCGGTGAGAACGGGCTGCTAGGGCACTCGGTGAGTCTGATGACCGTCACGAGCATCCGCGCGAGCGACCTTTTTGCGCTCGATTCGGAGCGGCTGCTGGAGATCATCAAGTCGCATGCGTACTTCCAGCTCGTCTTCAAGCTCGCGCAGGACGTCGTACGGCAGAAGAAGAGCGTGAACGAGTACCTGGCAGGCGCATCATCGCCACTAAAAGTGGTAACCTCAGCAGCAAAAGCTGAGAATGGGAATGGAGAAAGATACCGAAGCAGTCGCCGTATTTCTACGCCTGTGATCGGGTCACGTCAGCCGTCGCTGTTGAAAGATGGTGGTGGCGGAGCGCAGAAGCCGTGTGAGGACTTTGGATCAGCGCGTATCAGCACCTTCGAGGCGCATCTGAGCAAACTCTTGCGGGTGAACAATGAAGGCGAGTGGGATAGCGCGTTCCGGTTGTTCGTGGAGATGATTCTACCGAATGGAACGCTGAACGACCTCGACGGGAAACCAAAGTATTCGAATGAGCAAGAGCAAGAGAAGGGACCGCACTTAGCCGTTGATCTCGACTCCTCGTTCACCATTCACACGCGACGCGCGCAGTCGATTGCGACAGCTGGACCGAGTAGAAGCATCCACGGTGCCGACGCATTAAATTCTAGCACGAGATCTAGCGCGAGTTCAGCGAATACCAGCGTCAACGCGATTCACCAGTCGAGTTCATCAACCTCTGCTGATAGCAGCTACGAACCGGTTGAAGTGGGTGGTGAAGATGGCGATGCCTCTCAAGAAGGACCAATGGCGAACGACGAAGCTCTGCAGGCACTGGAGGTCGGAAAAACGAGACTGCGACTCGCTACTCTTCGGCTCCAGAAAGTGATGTACGCTGGTGGTGGAGATCGGCACGAGTTACTTCAAGAGGCGAACGCGGTGAAAGAGGAAGAAGGTGACGAAGAGGAGGAGGAGAAAGAAGATCGCGTAGAAGGCAAAATGTGAATACAATAGACAACAACATTCAAGCAACACGGTGCAGAACAAACGACTGAGTGAGAAATAAGTTAAATAAATACTTTGAAATAGATGGTAGTTGGCATCTAGTCGTCCAGCTCGACCATGCCTTCGATGCGCACGAGGATCTTGGTGAGATTCTGCAGCTTCGCCTCCAGGCGCTGCTCCGTCTCCAGCAACCGCTCTTCCCACGCGTGCTGCATATCCATCATGCGCTGCCAGAAGAGTTCGCTGTCTATCGCAGGTCTGGAGGTGGCAGTGGGTGACATCATCGGTGGAAGAGGAACTTCTAGAGATATCGGACCAGAGTGATGCTGAGTGTCTTGAGAGAGTGGACCAGAGTGATACCGAGCCTCTTGAGACAGAGGACCAGAGCAGTGCCGGAGTCGGTCGGAAATTGGCTCTTCGTAGTGAGAGAGTCCACCAGGGAGAGACGCAGAGCCAGTTCGCTGGTCGTCTATAGACTGTATGGACGCGATCTTTGGTGTGTTGCTGCCACTTTCCAAGCCAACCAGGTGCTGAAAAGGAATGCTGGTACACACACTGCTGGATCGGACCTCGCGCGGGATCATCACCGTCCCTGGTCCTAGCGACGATGTCGGTCTGATCATCGCCATCGCACTGCTTCTTCGCGGCGCGACATCCCTGGAGCTCTTCGCTGTCACGAGCGGCCCGCTTACTGGTCTTCCCAATGCCTCCGAGGTGTTGGAGTGCATCAGTGCGGGACTGTGGTAGTAAAAGCGCGTTTGTCGTTGCGGGTGCAGAGATGAGCCAAGTGTCCACGTAGACCCATTGTCTTTCTGACATGGGCTCACATGTAAAGAGGACACTTGAGCGGACGAGGACCCGCCATCTCCACCACCTCCATCGCCACCGCCGCCACTGTGCTGGTTCATCATGAAGCGGTTTTGCAGAATCTCAAGGTCGATGCGGAACTTGGCGAGCTCTTCGTCCTCGAGCATGCCGTTGTTGTCCTCGTCGTAGACGCTGATGACGTCGTCCACATCTAGGCGGATGTCCTCCGTGACCGCGTGGAACCGCTGAAGGATCGCTTCGATCTCGTTGCGGCAGACCATGCGCTTGCCCTTGAGGTAGTCGACGTTCGATTTCATGGTTTGCTGCATCACGCTCTTCATCACTTTCTGGAAGTTCGTCCCGATGACCGTGATCGGCAGCGCCAGTACGAGCATGCCCGTGAGCACGCTCGCGCAGCCGACGACCTTGCCCAGGAGCGTCACAGGCGTCATGTCACCATAGCCGACCGTCGACATGGTCACGATGCACCACCAGAACGACGATGCGATACTCTTGTACGGATTCGGGTCCACACAGACGCAGTTGGTCGATGACGCCGCTCGCGCGGCTGCGGCACCCGCTATCGACGCCGCGAACGTCACGGAACCGCCGTTGTCGCAGTCGCCGACCCACCCGCCGGCGCGACAGCCGTCGTGCGTGAACTCGGCAAAGTAGATCATGCTCGAGAAGACGATCATGGCGATCGCCATGAGGAAGACGAGCATCGACAGAGCCTTCATGCTGATCACGATCGCCTGCACGAACACCTGGATCGCGGACGAGTAACGCGACATCTTAAGCACGCGCGCCACGCGCGTGAGCCGCACGATCCGGATCGCACCGAACGTGCCAGCGTTGTCGACTTCCAGGATGCGCTCCAGATAGAACGGGAAAATGGCCGAGATGTCGATCCAGTTCGCATAGTCTGTGTGATACAGAGAGAGAGAGAGTATTAAATGGGTACAGGTAGACACCTGAGGCTAGAAACATGGACAGTACCTTTGAGGAAAGCGCGTTTGCTTGGACACGCGAACGCGCGCACGAGCAACTCGATCGTGAAGATCGCGGCGCAGACCGTCTCCACAAAGCCAAGCTCTTGGGCATAGATGGCCAGCCCGTCCTCCGTCTGCGCGATGAACACGATCGTCGACACGGTCACGAAGCCGAAGATGCACACTGAGAGGTAGTGCGCTGCCTGGGACGACTGCGGGTCATCCATGAGCAGCCACAGGCGCTGAATCGTAGTAGGACGCGGCGGAGGGACGACGACGACCATCGGTTCTTGCTGCTGCCTCGTGCCGTTCGAACTCGGACTGCGCTCGGCCACCGTGGTCCGCGTTCTCGAGCCCTGGCGCTGCAGCTTGGCCACTTTCGAGACTCTCCTCAAATCGTTAGGAGTACTGTTCGTCCTTCGAGACTCTCTTTCCTTCGAGCTTGGCGGCTCATATTCTGGCACAGGCGCCACAGCGGAAGAGCGCTTGCTGCTCCCCGGCCGAGAGCTCTCGCTCCACTTGCGCGAGCTGCGGTTGAACGACGACGCGAAGCTCGAGCGCATGCGCGTCATGCGGCTGCTGCGCAGCGCCGAGCTACGCTTCGCCTCGCGCTCGATTACCTGCGAGAGTTTGAACGCAGTGTTCGAGAGCTCGCCGCGTGGAGGTGTCACCATCCTGTTGATGAGCTTTCGAGCGTGAAATGAAGGTGTTAAGCTGAACTGCACCACCCGTCACCTTCCTTGATCGACAACAGTCCGGAGAGCGATGAGAGGGGAAGAGTGACGCTTTCCGGCTGTCCAAGCTCCTCAAAATAGACACGTTCCAGTTTATTCTTTCCGTTGAGTATCTATTCTTAGCCGCACTGTGGTTACGCCTGTCATGCGTGATGAAGATGGGATCGGATCATCGATCATTATCATCCATGGTACTCCGCGCTTCTGACTGCCGACAGATACCCTTCGGTTCTGTTCGCCTGCAGTCGAGTCCTATTGATCACGCACAAACCGACCACCTCTACTGCTCGCTGGTCTCTTCGTCAGCCTTATCAGTTGTGGTGGTGGTCGTAGTCGTAGTCGTCTCGCCCTCGGCTTGCGCTTCAGCTTCCTGTGCAGCGCGCAGAGCCGCCGCCTTGACGGCCTCGCGCTTGCCGGCGCGGTCGGTCAGCGCCGCGAGGTCCTCTTTCTCCTTCTTCCAGACCGCGTACGGCTTGGCGACGTAGTCGAACGGGAGCGTCTCGAGCGTGCGCAGCCACTTGGCGTACGTGCGCGTAGCCTCTTCGTGCTTGATGATGTGATCGAAGATGAAGTCGCGCTTGAACTTCTCCACTGCGGCGGCCACCTCTGGGTCCTCCAGGTCCAGTGGCGGGTGCGATGTCTGGATCGAGTCCTTCATCTTGAGGTTGTAGATCTTGAAATGCGCCTGCGCGAGGTAGAGCCCGACGCTCGGCGCCTTTGGCAGATCCATCTTGTCCAGCTGCGTGGCCTTGTCGATGATGCTGATGTCCGTGATACCCGCGACGATCTCCACGGCCGTGCCGATCATTTTGCGGATGTGGTGCAGCAGGAAGCTCTGGCCGATGACACGCAGACGAATCCACTCCATATTGTTCTCGACAAACGGCTTCTCCGCCGCGAATGACGTGATGTAACGATTGCATTTCGGACTCGTTGGCTCCAGCTTGGACGTGAAGTTGTGAAAGTTGTGTGTGCCTTCGTACTCGCGCAGTGCCTTGTTCAGCAGCGCGTGGGTTTCGTCGTCCATTCGGAACTCCTGGTGCTGCTTGAGCGTCTCTGGGGTGATCTCAATATCCGCGTTGATTTCTTCTTCAGTATCATGCAGATTCGTCGGCCATCCACCAGCAGACGACGACGCCAGACTGGCAGCGGAACGCGCGCGCTTGCCAAAGATGAACGTCGGCGCAAGGTACTCGTACGTGCGCTGGTCACACGCCATCTTCGCATTAAAGTTCTTCGTGACTGTGACCATGTTCATGATGCGAATGTCTTCCGGCAGCGCAGCATTGGCCTTAGCCATGAATGCTGGGATGTCGTCGCCTACCTGGAGCTTCGCAGTCAGCATCTGACCCGCAGCGTGCACGCCCTTGTCCGTGCGCGCCGCGCGACTCCAGCCGACCTTTTGCAGGAACCCGTAGTTGGCTTCGGCGATACCACCAGCTTCAAACAGCGCACGCTCCACCTCGGCCTCAATGGTCTTCACGCCTTCGTTCCTATTACATCAGAGCACTCTCCCCAGTCAGCAACAATCTAAAACACAAATGAGTGTACCAACCACCAACATACCACGTACATTTGCATGCCCGAGTAGTTCTTGCCGCAGAATGCGAGCCAGATGCCATAGCGACGCTTTGGCGCTTTCTCTTCGGCAGTCGCATTACCCGCAGCAGCAGCAGCAGCGTCCTCGCCCTTGGCAGCGAGTTCCGCTTTTCGAATCGCTGCGTACGATCCCGGGTGGATCGACTCCGAGAAGCCTGCGCGGCGGTCCACGCCCTCATTCTTGCGCGGGCGCTCGTTGCGCTCACCGTCGGCGTTGTCGTCTCCGTCGCCTTCGGTTCTCGCCTGCTTGTTCTTGCGGCGCACGGCCCAGTGCGTTTGCTTGCGCTTCGCCATTTTCACCAACTCCAGCTGCTCGACGAGCTCTTCACGATAGAAGATTGGCTGGAAGAGCGCTTGGGGTACGGTGTACCTTTGATTTGAAAAACTCGCTTGCCGGTTGGGGTACACTGTACCATACCAACTACGCCAATGCAATTACTGTGGACCACGTGAATAAGGTGCACTGTACCATACCATCGGACATGGATCTTCATGGTACACTGTACCATCAGGCTGATGTGTCAATCACATCCACTCTCACACAGACCAAGAGGAACAACCGCAGAACTCGGAAGACAAGCAAGCAGATCAAGCAGCAGCCCACCATGGTGCTCGTCCACAACGCGCTGCGCCGCGCCGTCGCGCGCTCGCTCTCGGCCCACGCCCCATCGCAGCTGCTTCAGTCGCAGCAGTCGCAGCTCACACAGCAGACGCGCCTCGTGCTGCAGACGCGTCGCTTCTCGCAGGCGAACCACCCGACCGACGCTGTAGACCCCAAGGACATTCTGCGTCCGGACATCGTCGCCAAGCCGCAGTTGCCGCTCGACCAGGAGCTCCCAGGGTGCGTAGTACGACTGTAGATGAGTATGACTCGTCTATGTCTGTATATACTGCGCTATACTTGATTGTCATATGTCGGTGCATGCAGTACTAATTAATGAACATGTGATCGTGTGTGTGTGTGTCAACAGACTGCCAAAGCTGAAGCCTGCGAGCCAGCTGCAGGCGCCGCAGACCGAGATCACAGTGCTTCCGTCGGGTCTTCGCGTGATCTCCCAAGAGACGTACGGCCAGGCGGCGACGCTCGGCATCTTCGTTGATGCAGGAAGTCGACATGAAGACGGTACTACTACCCATATTATTCTATTGTGTTCGCATGAGGATCTTATCACTCACTGACTCATACGTTGCTCTCTACTATTACACAGACTCGAATGTAGGCGTGACCCACCTACTCGAGCACCTGGGCTTCAAGAGCACGACGACGCGCTCGCACGCGGAGCTCGTTCGCCAGATCGAGAGCATCGGCGCGCTCACCACATCGTCCTGTGGCCGCGAGCAGATCATCTACACGATCGACCTACTGCGTGACAACGTTGAGAAGGGGCTGGAACTGCTCGCGGACTCGGTGCTGAACGTCGACGTCGACGCCGAGGAGATCGAAGGCATCAAGGCCATCATGCGCTTCCAGACCGAAGATTTGCTCGAGAACCCGCAGGCGCTACTTCAGGAGTACGTCCACGCGGCGGCGTACGGCGCAAACGCGTCGCTAGGTCGCCCGCTGCAGTGTCCACTCGACAAAATCGACGCACTGACGCTCGAGAAGGTGCTGACGTTCCGTTCCAAGCACTTTGTCGCGAAGAACATGGTGCTCGCCGGCTCAGGCGTGGACCACCAGTCGCTCGTAGAGCTCGCGAACAAGTTCTTTGCGAACATCCCTAAGGGCGAAGCGCCGTCGCACCTCGAGCCGGTGGTGTACACGGGTGGCATTCAGACGATCGAGAATCCCGAGTCGATGTTCTCGTACGCGGCGCTGGCGTTCCCGACCGGAGGCTGGCACCACAAGGACCTCGTGCCAGTGTGCGTGCTACACACACTGCTAGGCGGCGGCGACAGTTTCTCAGCCGGTGGACCGGGTAAGGGCATGTACTCGCGCCTGTACACGAGCGTGCTGAACCGCTTCTACTGGGTCGAGTCAGCGTTTGCATTCTCGTCGATCCACGCGGACGCCGGCTTGCTGGGCATCTACGGCGCGTGCTCGCCGTCGCACACAAGCAACCTCGTAGCGCTACTGTGCAACCAGATGCTCAACGTCGCGAACCGCCCTGTGGACCCTGTGGAGCTCATGCGCGCGAAGAACCAGCTCAAGTCGTCCGTGCTGATGAACCTCGAGTCGCGCATGATCCTGTACGAAGACATTGGCCGCCAGCTGCTCACGTACGGCATGCGCGAGAGCCCCGAGTCGGTCTGCGCCAAGATCGACCAGGTCACGGCCGCGGACATCCAGCGCGTGGTGCAGGACGCCATGCAGCACCCGCCGAGCCTCGTGTACTCGGGCGACCTGAAGTTGTTCCCAGGCTACGAACAGGTCATCGGCGGTCTGAAGGAGGGCTTAAAACACTAGAGTTTGTGGATATGAGAGGAAACGAATGGCACACACACAAGACAGCACGTTAATACACAGAGACAAACAGATAGTTCAAAGAGCAAGGTTTGTATTTTGGTTTTGAGCTGAGGACTTATTGTCGTCTCTTTTGAGACATTTCTTCGTGCAGCAAGCGGAAGCCGCGCAGAAAATACTGGCTCTTTTCCAAAGTGTCCGCCTCGATGTCCAGCGTCCGACACGGATGGACAAACACAAGCGAGAGACACTTTGCCGACGTCTCGGGCTTCTGGCGCAGAAACACCTCCGTGGTCGCCCCGGAGATCACTTCCACAAGGTCGTTCGTCTCCACTTTTGCGTCCGCGCGTGGGGAGGCCAGCGACACGTTGCTGGACGGCGGCTTCCACGAGATCCAGCGGCAGCCAAAGTCCGAGAAGAGCACCCGCGCATGCGGATTGCCGCGTGTGCCGTACTTTGTGATCACGATGCCGTTCACAAGCTGCTGCTTGAACTGCGCGAGGAACTCCTGGTCCCTCATGTGCGTCTCGAGCCGCGCGCGAGCGTTCCCTTCGAGCTTGTCGAGCGCTACGCGCAGCTGCTCTTTCTCAGCCGTTTCCGACTCGCAGCGCTTTTCCAGCAACTGGATCTGGCGTTGGAGCTCTTCGTGGGTCGACGAAGAACTCTGTTGTACCGCGTGGTGCTTGGACTCGAACTCGCTCAGCAGAGCATGCTCGCGGCCTTGTGCAAGCTCGATTTCTTTACGCAGCGAACAAATTTCGTCTTGCAACTCGGTATTTTTCAATGTCAGTGCCTCGATTTCGTGCTCGTAGGTTTGGATCGTCTGCTCATAGCGGGAGGATTTGACGAGGAGCTCATCGCGCTGCTTTTCGATCGCCAGGTGCTCGTCGCGTAGGTGCATCAGCAGACCAAGATGCTCCGTAATCTCACCTGATATTTCCTGTTCGCCTCGCCGACCCAACAACAGTTGGTCAAGCTCTGAGTTAGTGCTCTGAGCAGCTTCAATGCCCTGCTTGAGCACTTCCAGTAGCTTTGTCTTCTGGTCCAGTTTCTGAGTGAACAGCCCCAGTCGCTTCTCAGCTACTCGCTGCTGGCCCTGGACTTCGACGAGTCTCAAGTGGAGCTCTTCGACGTGGTGCGACGAGTCCAAATGCTCGAGCTGAAGCTCCTTACACACAAGTGAGAGCTCCTCTTTCTCATGACAGAGGTCGTCCACCAATTTCGAAGTTTCCTCACAGATTCGAGTCTGGTCGACCATTTTACCTTGCAAGGAAGAGTGCGATCCAAGTAGCTGGGAATACCCTTGCTGGAGATTCAAAACCTCATTCCGCGCTGCGTCGAGCTCGCTTTTGAGTTTCGTGACCTCACGCTGTTCTTGCTCGACCGTGTTGAGCAGCAAGTCGCTCGCAGACTGGCGCTGACTGGCCAGAAGCCGATTCTTTGCGATGATCGCGTCACGCTCCTCAACGAGCCCGAGTCGCTCAGTCTCCAGTTTCTCCTTTACCGCTGCGATCGCATCACGCTCCTGCGTCATGCGCTCCTTCTCGAGAGCTATTTGGTCCTTTTCGCGCTGGAGATCGACCATTTGCTGCTTGATGGAGCGTAGTTGATCGCTCACAAGCCCGCTCGTAGCAGCGCCAGCATCAGAGACTCTTGTTCCCCAGCCTCCTCCATGGAGGAGCACGACGCTGCTGGTGCTATTACGGCGAGCGATCGACGTTCTGCTGCCTGCGCCTCTGAGAGCCTCATCCAAGCCATTTACCTCCGAGCCGACAAGTCCTCCTAACGGCGCGCTGAGGCTGATGCTGCTGTTGCGTCGCGTGATCACTGGAGGTCCTCCGGAGCCAAGAAGTAGCATGCTGATATTGCTGCTCTGGCGGCGACGAAGACTAGGGGCTTCAAGACCCACGGGTGCTACGGGTGCTTTGGAAATCAGGATCCGCTTGGACGAAATGTCGGCGAACGTGAGGAAGAACGCCGGCATCACAGTGCGTATCCTGTTCATCACAAGACGATCAGTATCTCTCAAGTTGAACCACAGATAGAGATACAAATAAATTTTTCCACTCACTTTTGGATCACTTGGTCGTAGGGCACACCAGCGACGTCGTCGCTGTTGACTTTACGCACATGCAGGTTCTCGCGAATGAGCCGCGAGTAGTCGCCAATGCCCCGGCACCGCGCGTTGTACTCGGTGACGAGGCTGTTGGGAACGATCTCCTTCACGACGCACTGGTAGTGATCCCCATCGTCCTCTTCACCCACCTCATCAAGGTTGAGATCCTCACAAGAGTCCTGTGGACTCAACGGATCTTTGGAGAGAGTCGACCCGAAAGGCGTACCTCGTGAGGTCGTATTTAATGGCGAGCGACATGCTGAACTGCTCTTCTTGGCTTTGGAGCTGGGATTGGCGCATCGAAAGCCCAGTCCTGTGGCTCTGGTGCCGTCGAAGAATACGCGGAACTCCTTCTCCCACTTGGCATCCTGTGCGTCCAGCAGAATCCCCTCAAGCACTTTCTTCTTGAGGTCGTCCTTGAGTCGCTCCTCAGAGGTGGTGATTACTGGCGACGAACCAGACGCTGGAGTCTCGGAAAAGGAGAAGAGTCCGGAGCAGAACTTGAGCACCATCGCTCGCTGCTTCACAAGGTGAGGCGGTTCTCGAGAAGAGGGTGGAAATGGCAGTGCCCTGGAGACGTTGGTGATGGTGTTTTCTCTCGGCTCCTATCGAGAGATAAAGATAAAATGAGGGGCTCCTAAGAATATCAAATGGCTGGTTGTTGGGAGAGCATCTCCCCATCGCATGACGTGTTTGCTGCTCGCATTTTGCTTCGTTCGCTCTCTCTCTCTCTCTCTGTTAAAACTGCCGCTTTGGCTCTTTCTCACTTGCCCTGCTCTCCTTTTCTCCGCTAGCTATCTCATCAGCAGCTCGCTCTCCTGTCTTTTTCCTTCTTTTTCCTCAATAATTAAAGTACAATGTCAAAAAATGACGCACTTGTAGCAAAAATCCCCGCCATTCACTGCTTCTCCTCGCTCCTCCGCCTTCTCGTGTCTTCATCACTTGGCCCGGTCTAGGGTTTTATTCTGGTTCTTGAAAATGAAATCAAGCATTAAGGGCCTCACTTTCTCTCCTTCCGTTGAGAGCAGAGAGGCACGGCGCACGACACGGACTTGCAAGTCTGAGTGTGCGACGCGACGATGCCGGTCCACAGCTGACACGCGCCACATTTCGCAGGATCATGGTTAGCTTTCTGGCTCATGGCGGTCCTGTGTGCGACCACTTTCCCCACAAAGTTCCGAGTCGAGACGCACAGTGGGTTCGAGCACCCAGATGCGCACTCCGAGACGTGTTGGAGTCCACGGATCACAGACTGCATCTTTGCTGGGTTCGCACTCGCCACTGGCACTACAGGAGGTGTTGGAGCGGCTCGAACTACTGACGCCGGTGCCACTGGAGCCACAGGTTGCTGCAAAGCCGCCGGTGGTTCCGCCATTGTCGTGTGAACACAGCGCGGGATCGCCTTCGGGTCATCGATGTCTCCCACAGAGGTCGGACTCGACGGTTCATGACGCGGACGCTTGGACGCTTGTTCTCCATCATGGTGGTGATGATGATGGTGGTGGTTCTGGTGATCATGACTGTGGTGATGACGATGGTGATGAGCAGGAACAGCGGTGACAGCTGCAGTCGGTGGGATCTGGACTCTTAAACCTGGATACCCTGAAAGCGCCAAGTCGGAAGTCGACTGCCACGAGACTCTTGTACTTGAGCCCACTCTTGCAGAAGAAGTCGGATCGGAGAAGGCGTCCGAATGATACGCGCTTCGCTTTCTTGACTGGCGGTGCATCGCCGTTGTCGTCAGTTGTGGGTTCTCCGCCCGAGAACCGACAGCAACGTTGGGCGGAGAGGAAAAGGAAGGGGGAACATTCGAGACACTGCTGTTGGTGTTGTTGTTGGTGTTGATGTGCGGATACTCTTTTTGAGAGATTCGCGATCCAGCAGCAGCAGCAGCAGCAGTGAACGTTTCTCGAAAACTCCCTTCACTCTGTGAAATATTCTGCAAGCAACAGAGAAATACATATCACCACATACGTCAGTCAAAAGCAATACATATGAAGGCCGGCATGTGAACCTATCGGTGCAGTGAGGAAGGAAGGAGAGAGATTTGGTGAGAAACAACGACGAAGACCATCTCGACCCACGAAAAGCGGCACCGCTCCGCGACCTCCACTGCCTGTGTCTCCTTCTCAAACACCTGTCCCCGATTTTCTTCTGCAGAGTTCCGCGTTCTCCATGCACCATCTCATCTTGATGATAAAAATACCTCCACACCAGCGCTTTCTTGCCATCTCGACGGCCCAAACACCACAGCCTCTTGGTCCCTGTTTCCTTGTATTGCAGCACTTGAAATCGCTGACGTTTGCTTTCGCGAGCCTTGATTCAAACTGCGCGCGTCACTCCGCTTGACCCTTTTATCTTCTTCATACTTGTGTTCTGCGTCTTGTTTCACTTGTGCCATGCTGTGGACGAATGGCGTCGTCACGCACACAGCGCGCGCCAGTCCTCAGGTCTCTAGTTCTCTCTCCTTCCTTCCTCACATCTCACACAGACGCACACACATGTACATATACATATACATACAGAGACACACATAACGTACCATTTCATATCCATCGGTTGGCGTGCGGTGGAGCTCCAGTTTCGTTGCGTGCGGTCGTTCTCTTCCTCCAGAGAGAGAGAGTCGGCGTCTGGCTGTTGGTGCTGCGTATTATCTGGTTGCCTTTGGCGCGTCGCGCGTCAACCCACAACGCCAAAGAACACGACCAAGCCAAAAGCCCGCCCAGAAAGAAAGTGAGAGTGATGCTCTCAAAAAGAGATAAACTACACGGTATAATACTACTGAAAGGATAAAATGATAGTTTTCACTACATTTTAGCTCTAAAGCACACTGGAACTCCAGTGGGAGTTCAACGTGATGTAAATTACATTATAATACGGGTCGACTGGCTCCTTCTCGCACAGTAGTGTAACTTACGGTGTTCTTCGCGGTACCCCTAATCTCCAAGGCCGGCCACAAAGAGTGTTCGCCCAACAAGTTCTTGTGGTGTTGCACCAACAAAGAGATTTTCTGGAGCGTCCCACAAAGGCAGTGTGGGTCGTTCTAGAAAGTCCTCTGTACTGTTTGGAATGTTCTTTGGGAGTTCTTTTAAATATATGAAAATAACTTTTGAAAATTGGACTGCTTTTGAAAAATTGTTGTCAGGCACATATCACATATCGGTCAGGTCAGCTAAAATCGTACTGTTTGGGGCCAAAGCTGTTAGCAACGTGCCACATGAAAAGTCTCAACGATGAGCATCAACATGAAAAAAAACGTCATGTTACATTAAAACAGCATAGCTCTACGCACTGCTAAGTATGCGTGTGTGTGTGTGTATGATGAAGAAAACTATGGGGATGTATGTGGTTGGCTACTATACAAGTAAATGTGCACCACGCTTACACTTCGTCAATGTCGGAGCTCTTCGCCGACAGCAGCTGACCTCTCTTGATGGCTGTCTGCAGTTCTTCCTCGTCTTCGTCTTCTTCGCTCTGTGCCTCCAGGCTCTGCTGTCGCGACAGCGATGTGATCAGTTCTGGGAACGACGAGATCATGGTCGACAGCCCCGAGTGCACGTACCCGAGGTGCGGCTCCATGAAGCTCTGCTTCATTGGTGACGCAAACAAATTCGACGAGCGCACTGGCGCGTGCGGGGACCCGAACGAGTACCGTCGCGATCGCTGCTGCGTCGGCGTCGAGAACGCGTCGACAGCCTGCAGCATGATCGACGAACTGTACGAGCGCACGCGGTGTGGAGGAGGCGGCGACGCGTCATCATCACTGCTGCTGGTGCTCGCATCGTCGTCTTCAAATGGCGACTTCACACTCGTCTTTGAAGTACTCGTAGCACCATCCGCTGGAGTCGAAGCTGGGTCCACCAATGGAGCTAGCTTGATGCTTAGAGCAGCCAACAGAGGAAGTGAAATTTTCGGAGCTTCGACAACCGGCGCGACAACTCCTGCGGCAGCAGGAGCTTCTTCGATAGTCTCCAATGTCTTCTCAGCAACTTCCACCAAGGCCGGAGCTACTTCTTGGACAGTCAGAACGCTCACAACTTCAGCTGGAATCAAAGGCTCTGGTAGTGTTGTTGCATCCTTCTCACCATCCGTCGATACCGATGGGATCAAAGCAGGTGCTGGTTCCGGCTTGGACTCGAATTCTTCAGGAGTGGTGACGACGTCGGACTCCACCACCTCCGTCACAGTGGTAATGACCTCTGCCACAGCTTCTGGCTTTGATTTAACAGCAGGAGAGGCGGCAACTTCGCTCTCCACTACCAAATCTGTGGCAATGAATGGAGAGATGACTACTTCTCCAGTCTTCTTCTCAACTGGTTTTGTTTCGTGCTCCTTCACAAGGACTTCTGGGGCTTCAGCATATGCGATTGGTGCTGAAGGAGTTGGCGACTCAACTTCTCCTTCTTCTGGGTTCGTAGTGATCACACTTGGAGTGCTCACTTGAGCAAGTTCCGAAGCTTGAATGGTCGTTGGAACTGGTTCCGAGATTGCAGTGCTTTGCGAACCTGGTTTGACGACCGCCGGAGCGATTACTTGAACTGTTTCCGAGACTTGAGTTCTGCTGACTGGGATTGGTTCAGACGCTGAAGTGGGAATTGAAACTGGTTCCGAGATTGGAGTGACAGTCTCTTGAACCTGTTCCGACTCAACGACGCTTGGGATTTTCTCCTCAATTTCTTCGACTTCAGTCACAGTGTGAATAGTCGCAACAGCTTCAACCGATGAAGTCAAGATCACCTTCTTGATATCTTCATCTTCGTCAGTGAGGTCACTCGATGGGTCATCTGTCAGGTCACTCGTCGGTTCTTCATCCGCACTCAGCACAACAGGCTCAGTAGCTTCCTTCGAGACGACGGTAGTGGATGACGCGACTTGGCTCACTTCTTTCACAGCAATCACTTGGTCAACCTCGATCTTCTTGGTCTCAGGCTCACTCCCACTCACAGTCTTCACACTCACCACTTCTTTAACCTTGGTCAATTCTCCTTGCTCTTCTTGACTCTTGGGACTCTCGCAGCCAGGATCCTCGTCAGGCGAATACTCGGAGTACGTGTCCGAGTGCAGACCATACTCGCCGTCGTCGCTGCCGTCCACTTGGTTCACCGAATCGGCCGCGTTGAACTCCTCGAGGAACTGCGTGCTCAGGCGGTGGTTCTGGCTCAGCCCCGCGGCGCCGTCCATGGTGCTGACGCTACTCTGGCGCACCAGCTGCTTGAGCTCGCTGCTGCTGTTGCCGCGGCTCGGCGGTGGCGGGTTCTTGTTGCTCATGAACTCGAGCCAACGGGTCTTCTCGAGCGCCGACGGCGCCGCGCAGAGGAACACGCGGCCCTCGCGGGTCTCCATCAGGAACGCGTGGTCGTAGCGATGGAAGTTGCCCTTGCCGTCCCAGTCGCCGAAACACTTGAGCGTGCAAGCGCTCAGCGGTTTGGTCGGATGCTTGATGAAGCTCTTATGGCTCTTGAATGAGCGCAGCAGCACGTACTTATTGAACGCCTGGTCGATCTCCCACGTGGCCACGCAGTAGCGGTCGTACATCACCGGCATCTTGGCGCCGCGTTTCTTTAGTTGGCCCTCCATCGTACTCGTGTCTTGTTGTTGGTTCGGTGGTGTGATAACGGTCGGTGGCCGTGATGGTTGATTTGCTTGGCGATCGGGAGCGCTTGACCTGGGTGTTCGTTCTGTCTTGTCTGTTAGCGGTCCATGTGAAGAATAGGAGAATGAGACTGAAGGACGACAGCGCGCGCGCAGCTGGGGGATCGGATCCCAAGAGGAGAGGACGGCCGCACGCTCACTCACAAACCACAGAACGACGGTCGACAGACCGGGCGGCGCGCGTTTTTCCCATCGCCGAGAGCTTCAGCCAAAATGATCGATCGATCGTCGTTCGTTGTGGCTTTCACCACACCTCAACCTACAGCAAGCTGCACTTTTTGCCTAGGCTGAGATGGCTGTGTCTCAACGTGAAAGAAAATGGAGAGAAGTACCGTAAAGTTTTGGTAAAGTGTATACGACACTTCAACTTTCTGATTGAATGCGGCATGAAGGGTCAAAACGGTTATTTAGAGTGTATATTACGGTAGTGTAGTTGGTTTTGATTGGTTGAAAAATGGCTTTGAGTCCAGTGTTTTACTGGCTGAAAATGACAGATTTCTGTATGCAACAGGAAGTTTTCTGGCGTGGGTGCGCAAAGATATGCCGACGTGCCGACATTGGCGTTAAAAACACACACAGATCAGCGGTATATGGACGGGTGGCGGCGGCACTGGATGCTCGGCGATGCGAATGAATGGTCTGCTGTTGCTTCATTCGGCCTCGCAAATGCAGTTTTCACACGACGGTGCATCACCCCCAAGCCTTTGACCAGTCGGGAGCGACTTTTCAGCTCGTCACGAACATTGCGCTTCCTGTGCGGTTTCATGGGTACACGTAACCGCCAAACAGGTACGCCAGCGATCCAAAGTGAGTCACGTTTATATGATCAAGTCGCTCGATCTCACAAGCATGCACGGCGGTCTATTACTAGCTTTGGCGTGCGGTGTGGTGTCCGATAGCAATTGTTCAACTCAAAGCGAACTTTGAAGCACTTTCGCAAAAAGCGACAAAGCTTGCAAACCTTGAAATGGTGAGCTTTTCACTCAACAGCTCCACCACTGAGACAAAATCGCAAAACGCAAGTTAGACTTGTTGGCTGTGAATCACAAACAACGAGATGAAGACAAAATGCCTTTTGCGATCTTGAAAAGTCATTTTTCGAACCTTTTTCGAGGGAGGAGGGATGCGCTGTGTGTGACGGCGGCGCCATCACCATTCGTGGATGAGCGAGCGAGCGAGCGAGCGAGCAGTTGCCCAGTCAAATCCATCTCAGTTTTTCGCCGACACCGACCCAAATTGAACGAGCCACAGACAGTTTTGGATAGAGCCCTCGTAGACTCCATATTCTGCTGCATTTGTATGCTGGCTGGTGTTCGTCCCCGCAGATCTACTTCGGTGCCAGGTTGACTTTTTTTATTCAAGGCTGTCGTAATGAGCAAAGTTGCCATCGAAATCAGCCCTACACTTCCTACCGCGTGTTGGCGCTCAGATCCTTCGCCTTACCGACTACGGTAGTAGCTACCCAAGCAATTTCAACATCAGCGGTGTGACTTCTGAGCCGCAGAGCAAGTCACGCCATAGAGAGGATCCAAGTGGTCGTGGCCAATATGGAGCCTCAATTCTATCCTGGATTGTTGAAGGCGTGTTCAGCAACCACCGCCATAACAAAACCCGGTAGCAAGCTCCTCTGTCAGTAGCTTAGTGACTCGGCGAAAAGCTCCCAGTGTGCAACGAAATCTCCAGGCCGCGTCCAGCATCGCTGTTGAAAGATGAAAGATGGTCCCAATGCTGAAGTTCAGATCCGTCACATGATCGGAACAAATGAATGAATAGCCCGCTCTTCCGTGGTTTCGCTCGTGAGCATAATCGCATGGTTTTTGAAGTGTTTGAACAGTCGGTGCGGAGTTCAGAATGCTGCACTTCTCTTTGCGTGGCGGTAGTCGCAAAAGCACGCAGAGTTTTAGTAACTGCCAGCCCAGCAGGTCCTCCAGTCGTGAGTCGCATGTCCGTGTACCCAAACCAGCAGCAATCGCCCGTTTCACCCTCGGTCTTCACCGCCTCACTTTCCGCCGTCAGTGGAAAGTGTCGAAACCGCTTTACTCAACCCAGCCAAGAGCTGAGACAATGCAAGGAGGAAGGCGGAACGTTTGCGAATGAATGGCGTACATGCGTTGAATGAAGACACGACAGTGGTGACGGATCGAAAGGTCATTTTTCGAACGAGTGAAGTGGTCAATTGCTCAGTTTACTGTACTCGCGAGTGTTTGGCACTGGCAGTGTGCATCTGAGCTTCTGGTGTTCTTCTGAGACTGGAAATGGGTGACGGAATTTTTCTTCAATTTCTGTTGATGGGTGCAATTATATGGTTTGGTTGCCTTATGCTCGCTTGCTTTCACTTTACAGTATCGATCGCTTCTGAGATACACATGCGTTTTCGTAACAAAATGGCGAAGGTGTTGGCATCTTTATATCATATCACTCGTTCATTTCGATCCCTCTATTTGCTTGTAGTTTTACATGTGCTTGTATTTCCTATGATACTTTTAATTTGCTTTTGCTTTCAAATATTTTGGCTGGCTTTATAATGGCGCCGTTTACTCGTACCGCGTGGTCGAGTTGGTGCGGCTCTTGCTGCTGCCACCAACCGAGGTGGCGGCGAGCACCATCTGTTTGAGGAGCTCTTCCTGCTCGGCGAGGCACTGGTCAATGGATCTTCCGTTACCGCTGCCGCTCGCGCCGGAAAGGTGTGTTGAGTGGAAGCGCATCGAGCGCGGTGGCGGCAGCATCTGGTCTGGGTACGAGGACGACAGCATCGTCGGCACGCGCGTCATCTCTTTCGTGTCGATCACCTCGGTCACACCTTCCAGCAGACACTCGAGGTCCTTGCTAAAGTCCACGAGCTCGTGCGCCTCGTGCTCCTCGTGCGCCTCGTGCTCCTCGCTGTGGTCCTCGATCACGTCCAGCGTTGTCATGAAAGAGTTCTTCTCGTGGGTCGACGATGACTCCGAGAGTGACACGGTCGAGCCGGAGGACGAGCGCGCCGAGACCGTGCCGTCCTCGTCACCGTGAAAGTCCACTTCGTGCACCGACGACGTCGTGGAGAACATCGAGAGTGAGTTGCGGTCGCCACCTTCCGACTCAGTCTCCCAGTCCGACGCGCCACCGTTCCAGCTATCCACGTCGTCCACCTCGGAGTCGCACAGCGACACCCCACCGATTCTGTCTTTAGAGAAAGTGTAGGATTCACTCGAGAGCTTGAAGTCCGATGTGGATGTGGATGTGGATGTAGAGAAGTCCATGCTGCTGGACGAACTGTCGGACTCGCGGATGGACTTGACGCACTGTAAACACACCTTGGTCTTGACGGTCTTGTCTTTGCGGCGCGCCTTGCGCACGATCGCGCAGCTGCCGCAGATCACTTCGCCGCAGAGGCGGCAGTGGTGATGGCGGCGCGTGGTGCTGAATCCGCGCTTGCAGATCGCGCACGCGTCCCTTTGTGCGCGCGGTACCCACTCGTCGCGTTCGCGGATGCTCTGCTGCGAGATACGGCGTGAGTCCACCAAGATCGCCATGTCCTTGATGATGCCCATCTCGCGCTTGTAGTGCGCGGCGTTCACGTAGTTGACGGCCGAGTCGGTCTCGGTCATCTGGAAGAATTCGGTCGAGCTTTTGTCGTTCGCTGCGGCTCGAAGGATCGTGACGGTGTGAGTCTTGACGCGCTTTACGTTGAGCTGCTGTGTGAGGTTTGGAAAGTCGGGAAGGTCAATTGGCAAAGTGACGCGGATGCCCACCTCGCGGCCCTGCAGATCAGACGTGAACGTCATGTACTCGAGGAACAAGTGATCGCGCTTGCGCGTGAGGATGCGCGGCGCGGCCACGCAGACCCACTTAATGCCCATGTACAGGTGCGGCTTGCCGGAGAGCGCGGTGTGGATGTTGTTGATCACGGCGGCGTCCACGGTGTTGCCGTACATGACCTGGTTCCACTCGAAGAGCTGCTTGCCGGTTTCGGCGTAGTAAAAGTTCATCTGCTGCTTGAAATCGCCGTTGATGCGGCCGAAGATGCGGGACTTGGTGGTCGCGACCTTGCTGCTCTGTGACTGCTGCACGGCGATGAGGTTCTCCACCGAGCTCATCCAGCGCCAGGGTTCGCAGTACGCCGGGCGGTCGCCCATCTCTTCGTGGCGCTCGTAGGCCGCGAGCGCGTCGCGCACGATCTGCTGCATGAGCTGCTCGTAGAACTGGATCTGCGCCTTGTCGAGCACCACCTTTGGGAAGAAGCCCTCGGGCAATGGGAACAATGTGCCTTTGCTGTGGCTGCTCCCGCCGTTCTTGTTTAATCGCATCGTGCTGGAAAGACTCTGCATCTTCCGTCCTGTGTATGTCTGTGCGATGCGTGGCAAATATGGGAATGACGGCTAATAGTTGTTGCTGTGTCCGCCAGTCCGCAAGTGAGTGAATGAGCCAGTGAGTGGCCAAGCATCCAGCAAGCAAGTAAGCCAACAAGCCAAAGGGCGGACAGTAAAGCAAGAGCAGAACATGCGTGCGCTTGTTTGCTTGCTTGTTTGCTTTCGCTTAGAGGATAGACTCGTGGCAGAAAGAACCACACACCCAGATGCAACTTTTTGTACCGGCCAGACACACGTGCGCGCAAGTCGCGCCTGTCTCTTGTACGAAAACTTGGATCATCGACATTCGAGGTCGAGCACAAGCAAGCAAACGAGCAAGCAAACAAGCCACACGAGCCCCCAGTAAGTACGGTGCGGACTTTTGTGGCGCCTCAACAATTTGCTGTTGCTACAACAGTTAGTTGTTTTGCACCAACAAACAACCAGGTGGAAAGCCGATTGATCGATTCCCAGCTGGTGCCAGAACACAGCTCAGCTCGTCAACCTCGAGCAACCATTTCGAGATACAACCATGTGGACATGACAGATCTGGATCGTGAGAAAGGTTTGTGCTGGTGGTTTGTACATTTTTCTCGCGATTTGTACGTTTGATTTGCATCCGAGGATTGTAAAGGTGGCATGATGCGAATCAAGGATGACGCTTTCGCTTGTCCTTTGTTTGCCAAACTTGCGTTATGGGCAGAGAGAAAAAGAGAAAGTTTTAATATATTGGTTTATGGTCGTCCGCCGTGCGCTCACGGCAGACCAATTTTTTTCCACACAGAGTGGTTCATATTCACACGGACGCTCGTACCATGGCAACGCTTGTGGAGCTCTATGCGTGGGTTGCTGGTTGCGATTGTGCGAGACGTGTCGACTTGCTTTGTCCGCACGATTGATTAGCACAATCAAAATTGCTGACGACTGGCTCAAGAACAGCGGCTGCATGCACCGGTTTTTGGATTATTATGTATAGCGTCGGATAAATGTAACTGCAGTAATACTTTCGAAATACATTAATTACATTCCGAATATGAACATGTATAGTTGACGGAAGATGCAGCTACCAAAATACTATTCAATAGTATTTTCAAACTCATTTGAGACACAAAATAGGTGCTTCCAGCCAGTCTCCTCGCCTGCGAACCGAATAGATTTTGCAAGTCAGCAAAAAAATATCGTCAGGTTTGTCCCGCTTTTCAAGCTGCACAAAAACAAAACCGTTCGCTTCAATTTGCTTCACAATTGCCGATGGGACATTTGGTGGAAGATGGCATCCACACATCCGCATACATTATGCCAGTGCAACTGCGATTAGCAGAAGTTGAGTCGTGGGGGATATTGAAGGCATCCATCGCCCAGCTGATCCAAATGCATTGGTGTGTTGTCCAGCGTGGTGTGACTGTTTCAACGGAGGAAATGGATCCATGATCACGCTTCTTCTTCATTGATGTTCACTTGATTCAAAATGCGCCGCCTTTGAGGATTCCAAGACCGCCACGCCATCCCAGTTGTAACGAACGTATCATCATCACCTGCGATGCACTTCATTTGCGAAGCGACACCTTCAAAGGTCGCATGCTGTCCGAGGAGCAGGTCGCAGTTGACAGCTGTGTATAAATTACAGGTGGACTGTATGCTTGCGCTGGTGTGTGTCTGTATACTTTGGTGGTAGTGTGCAGATGATTGGTTGCTGTTTATCTCGTGTTGCGTTCTGCGTGACGTCAATGTGTACTTGTTGGTGCCTGTGCATACCCAAGCGGCGGGCAAGCTGGCGCATGCGGCACTGGACTGTTCTTCCACTTTCTCACTCCATACTGACTTGTACCAACAATGGCTGGCAGACTGGACAGCATTGCATTGCAATGGAAATGTCCTTTGAGGTTTGAGGCGACAACAACCATCACAAGCGGACGCTCAAGTGAAAGGCCAAAGGCAACGGTCTCCCACACGCTCGCTGTATCTATCGCCATTTGCATGGCCAGAATGAACTGTCAAACAAGCTGTGTGCACACAGACTTCTTTGGGATACTTTGAGTTGGGATGGTGAGCGAGTGTTGAGCCGCTGCGCAAAAGATCCACTTGACACCCACACACCCGATCGATCGCACAACAAACAGACAAGCAAACAAAAACAAATCGCACAGGAGCCGAGAGCCGCTTGCTTGTTTGGTTTGTTTGCCCGCTCTTGGCTTTTTTCATTTCCTGACTGGATATGAGAAGATGAACACTCGACGATCTCATGGTCCATCATTGTTCGTCTATGTATACGCTCGTGCCGCTCGAGCGCGAGCTCGCGTGGTAGATGAGGACGACAGACGTCATCCTCAGACAGCGTTGGCCAGTGGTCGATCAGGTTTTGAGTCAGTGTGGGTTGTTCCATTTTGGAATGAATGATATATGCATCATGGAAAAACTATTTGCACTGACTCACAAACTTGACGAACTTGATCCTGTGGCAAGTTCACCCACTTGGTTGTAGTGCAGGAATGACCACACAAGTGGACAAGTCTGCTGCGGACGCTGGCGCGCAAGAATGTGTGGATCTTGCGTCACGAGGTTGGTGGTGTTGTGGTCAGAAAGTGATTGTTCAGAGCTTGAGCTTGCGCGCCGCTACCCTACTGTACCGATCAATTTGTGCACGTGTGCGGCGGTTCTGAAGAAGTCCCTTCCTAGTGCAAGAGTAATGTCAAGATCACCCTTGCACCGGCGACTGTGTGGTCAGCAGCGATTGCTCATTGTTCGACTGTTATCTGTGCAAACATTTACCAAGCGAATGGCGCTGACGAGCGAGAAGCAGCCAGTGGGATGCATAACGTTAGTTGCGTTCGCATTTGCGCACTTTCGCGCTTTTAAGTGGGTTGTCTTGTCAGCAACACAACAAGCAGATACGCAAGACTTGCTGCCTGATCTTGTTCTGGGGCGTTCGACGCGCAAGAAACAACAGCAATAACTTGCGCTTTCAACACCCCAGACTGGGACTTTCCTGGCTTCATTATCCACATCACCCGGATCCAGCAACTTTCCTTTTTATTTACAGTACCTTTTGACTATGTTGCAGCATAAGGATTGGACACGACCTTTCGTCATGATTTATAAAGATGAGCAAATTATGGATACATCAAATTGCAACTCCGCATTGGCAGCAAAGTGATGGAGATCAGTGCGATGACGAGCGACAGTAGCATCAACAATAGCAGCGGCTGTAGTTCGTGGCAGCAGGAGCGCAAGCTACTCCACTGGGTCAACTCTCTGCCGCCGCCGGCGTGTCTGCTGGTGGAGACACCCGCGGACCTACGCTTCGGGGACGTGCTGCTCGCCATCGCCCGCTGGCTGCAGGCCCAGCGCCAGCGATGCGGGCGTGTTGAAGAGCATAGCATTGGGGGTGGTGAAGAGAGTGATGGAGCTCTTAGAGGATGTAATACCAGCAGCACAGTGCTCGAGCGTTTGCGACAAGTGCTACGATTTGTTGCCTGCGAGGCTCGCAGCGGAGACGGAGACGCGATGTTCATAGTGAACGAGGCGCAGTGTGCTGAGCGCATGAAAAACGGGGCTGTGGATGCAATCTGCGCGGTACTGCGCATCTTGAAGCGCGTTAGCGACCAGCTGAGTGCGCGGTTGGGGAGGCAACGGCTGGAGCAGCAGGAACGAGAAAATGATGGGGCGGGGGAGCAACTTCCACACTACTCGGCGATCACGAATGAGCTGCTCAGGCTGAGTAATCTACGAGAGACCACCCATGACAGCAGCTCCAGCCAAACCAAAGTCAAGTGCAAGCGGGATATTCGCATTGTGGGCTTGTCGTCCGACCGATTCCGCGATGGGGTCGGTCGCTCTTCACGTGCACAGCGATCCTCGCCCATGCGAAAGCATGACACTGTCCAGCTGCCAGTGAGATCTCCAAAGAGCGCTATCGTCAGTACTGCACCTGTTAGACTCAAGAGTCAGGCAATGCCTCTCAAGCCAAAGACCACAAAGAGCAAGCCAAGAGGACCAGCATCTTTTCAAGAGCGAAAGGTCCCGATGTTTCGCGACGCCAGTGGACAGCTCCACGTGTACAGCATGGTCGATCCTTATTCACACAACCGCACGCGAGCATCAAGAGCAACATCAGCACTGGGATTAAAACCACCGACGGACACAGCTAACAAGATCCCAGTGATGGACCCAAATGCAATTTTAGGCAGAAGCTCAGCAACTGACCGTGTGCGCGAGTGGATGGACTCGCTCAACGTCGCACTTCCTGTTGGAAATACCCGAGGAGCTTTTGCAAACGGCGTGCTTCTGGGTCAGATCGCTGCTGGACTCGTGAATAAATATGGCGATATTGATGAAAAAAGTCAGCTCAACACATTTACTGAGCTGTCGGGCGAAGCTATCGTCATCCCCCAAGGAGTGACGCTGAGTCCTCAGAATGCGACTCAAAATCGCAAGAACGTGGCGATCGCAGTGAAGATGTTGACCAAGTACTGCAGGTTTAGATCCGTTTCGAGTCGTGAAGAAGCGTGCGCCAAGTTAGTTGCGTTCTGCACAGGAAAACAGAACCACAAAGGGTTACAACAGGAAACCGCAACAATCGATTCTGTTTGGGAGCTTCTCGACCATATTCGCGCAGCAGTCGAAGCATCTAGAGCTCAAGTTCCTGCCGCCATCGTCTCGCAATTGACACAGGAGTCTAAAGACGACGAGAGACAAGACACTGGAAAGAGTACAAATTGCGGAGTGGACGAGAACTCAAAGCGTGATGCCAACGTCGATCCAGAGCTCGTATTACAGCCGTCTCATTGCGAAAAGGGACGACCGTACATCACAAATGAGCAAATGCAAGCAGTCAATCGCTGGCTCAAGAGCACCGACAAAGGCATTCTGGAGGTGAGAATGCAGCGCTGTATGCGTGTTCTCAACAGCAAACTATTCATTCTGACATGTTGTCTACGCGTCCATCTAGAACATCGGAAAAAGTCTGCTCCAAGATCCGTTTCGAAATGGCGTACTCTTCTGGTACGTGACAGACTGACTGATATCGAGTACAATGGAAATTGCGTTCTCATATCTAATGAGAATCTTACGACAGCAATCTCTACGTCCGAGCATTCGCGAAACAAAATGATAGCCCGCTACGATTCGCCAGAGCTCCAAAGACGCTGATGAAAGTCAGGTGAGCCAAAATATCCATGTTTTGAGCTCCGGCTGGATTTCTACTCACTAGTTTGTTGGGTGCCCCTTTGCCAGACAAAACCTCGCCAAAGTGTTCAAGAGAGTGAGTTACTTGAAGAATTTCCGGATGCCTTCGTACTATCTGAACTCTTCAACTTGGGAAGGAATCATCATGGGTGATCGACAGATCACGTACGGGATTTTGTGGTATCTATGGCAATATGCGCAAGAGATTGAGAACCAGAACCGCAAAGATGAAGTCATGACGCCAGTGCTGAATGAAGATCGACACCAGAATTTGGAAGCTGAAATAAAGGTCTCCGCTGTGAACTCGCTGAGCTCGTCAAGTGCTGAAAAGAATCCCACTGCCAAGTCAATAAAGCCGAAGAAGAAGTTGTCGGCGAAAGTATGCCCACTTCTGATAGATATCCCTGCGGCAGTGCTTGCAACCGAGAGCAGCCACAATAAGAGCGGCACTCTTGGATTCGACTGCCAAAGCGCATTCAGATCATTTGAGGTGCACTCCATATGGGAAGATGATCATCCATCTGAACATGATCTGTATCCACAACCGAGTATAGCTCCCATGTGTGCTGGATCAACCGAAGTTAAGCCCGGATCCCCACTCACTTTTCAGCAAGAAGGTGTTGTCGCATCGGTTGCTGAAGACGATGTCGAAGACGATTCGATCCTTTCTTCTACTTTGGATAGCTCTCAAAACGTTTCACAGCAGTTTGTGGAGGACACAATTCTCCATCCACAACCAGCAGATCCAGGATCGGTATTGCAAGATGGCGAACAATTACAAGAGGAAGAAGTATCTAGCTATCCCCAAAATGTGTCAACTCCTGATGAAGTAGCAGCATGGAAAGGTACTACATCTCTTGCTTCCCTTTCTCTGATCTGGAGGTCGTGCTTAACCAACTTTTTGTCATCATTAGAGCATTCAATGCCAGTAGTAACACCAGCTGAAGATGACCCCAGTCATGCGCTACGCCAAATGACCGAACCGAAGAAATCACGCGACCCAAGCTATTCGAAAGAAGCAGTTTGCGAAATTCTCGTGTGGCTCAAGCATCTGAGAATCCGATTGTCCGACCCAGCGGCGTTCCAGGTACGTCTTGATCGAAAACGCTGTACAAAAGCTTGCACTATCATATCTGTTGAACATGGCAAACACTGGTGATATTTGTGCTGTGGCGCTATTAGAACCCTTCAGCTCGCATGATGGAGTTCCAATCGGGCGTGCTGCTTTGCTGCATCGTTGAGAAAGTCGAGTACATGCGCTGCATCCAAGGCGTTTGCAAGAAGCCGAACTTGACAAAAGCTAACGCTCTCCACAACATTTCGAAAGCACTCGAGATCCTGCAGCAGAAAAAAGTGCGTGTTTGTTTGAATATGTGGCTCAGAAAGAGCAACTTGTGAGCTTGTGTTCATCACTGAACATGCTTCCCATCTAAACAGACGATGCCACTGCACCTCCTGCGGCGCAAGAACGAGATCTACAATGGCGACCGGAACATCATACTGGAGCTCCTGCACCAGATCCGAAAGGTACGAGCATCAAAAATCAGCACAGCCCAATCAAGGAAAGGGCATCGTTCATACTCCGATGTTAACCAATCTCTTTTGCCGAACTCCCAGGCTTATGGTCATCATCACAACCACAATATTCGCGCTCAACAAAGTTACTATCTCAAGAAACCCAGCAGAGGTGTGATTTCGAACCGAAGCCAAATCAAGCAAATCGCAAGAGCTATGAACTCCAGAACCTGCCGAGGACAACCAGAACGATAAGAAGCTCCAAGTGCACCACACGAGAGCCTCTGTAATGCGTGATATCGGAGGAAGGATGTCATGCGTTTGTTCGTGTTGTTTCTATCGAATATATGCAATGTGTTACCTTGGTTTTAAAAATCAATCCTCTACTCAACTCCAGAACGAACTGCTTATGTCTGGCGCTGCTTCTTCCAGCGGTAGACCGCCGGCTGTCCGTTTTCGGCGTTCTTGACCTTCATCTTCGTGCCCTTGGCTTGCACTTTCCGCTCCAGATCCAGTCTCGCGCGCATGCGGTTGAGCTTCGCGGCGCGCTGTAGACGGTCGTTCAGCTCTCGGTACACTTTGTCGCGCGATTTGCTGAGCTTCTTCATGTCCTTCACGTTCTTCACGCTCGGCAATGTGACGGTCTTCAGCGTCTCCTTGCGCAGTCGGTTGAACGACCGGTCCGCGAGTTCTGGCGCGGTGTCAAAGTGCTGCGCGACATCGAACTTCTCGACCTGCTCGCTCGAGTCCACGTACACGACGTGCTTGTTGCCCTTCGGCGCGTCGATAAAGTGCAGCCCCTCGTTGAGCTTCTCCGCCTTGCGCAGATCCACCGAGCGCTTCATGTGCAGGTACGCGAGATCCTGGGTCTTGAGCACCTTGAGCGCCTCCGCCGAGATGCTCTTCGAGTGGTGGTTATTCTCCGAGATGTGCACGCCCTCCTCCGTGCGCGTGTTGTTCATGCGGAAGTAGAACTCGTCCGGGTTGCGGAACGACGCCTTCACCTGCATGGTCTTGAGGCGGTCCTGCTTCTTGTTGTAGTCACGCGCGCGCTTCACATAGTCCTTGTGCTTCTCAAGCAGGCCAAGCTTCTTGCGCTCCTGCAGTTGCCCTCGCTCCTTGTGCTCGCGGCGCTTGACGACATTGCGCAGCGACATCTTGCTTGCCTGTTGTTTGCTGGTTGCTTCCTGTGCGCGTCAGTCGCTTCCTTTGGTTTGGAATGGAGCTTTTCGCAGGCGCACCAACCAAAGACGAATAGAGTAAACGGTTCTAACACCGACGTTTTTAATAGAATCAAGTCAGTTGTGGACAAATCGGTTCTAACACTGGCGGGTTTAAAGAGAGCTCAACATATACTATGCACACCAGAGGTATATGGCGTACTTTTTGTGACTCAACATTTTGAACGATTTGATTGGTTCACTTTAACGAGAGCTAAACAAATTATTTGATTTGCCATCTTGTAAACCAATCAAATCGTTTCATTTTCGTTTTTATTGCAGTCAAAACCCAAAACAACAGCGCAGTTGTTTTGGGTTTTGTCCGCTGCAAAAATACTCGCCAAATAAAGCGATTTGATTAGCTCACTGATAACAGCTGAGTCTCTTTTTTTCGAGTGATAAAAAAGCAAAACACTAGAAGGACACTTTTAAATTCAGTCAGGAACCAAGACTTCTCCTATAGTAACGCTATTTAAAATCTGGTCAAGACGCTTCTAGGGAAGTTTTGTGTCAAACAACCCTGTTACTGTCCATTAAATACGCTGGTTAAGGAATGAAACAAACTCATAATACGCTGTTCCTGTGGTGGTCAAGATGGCTTTAAGAAAGCTCAAGCAATGTTTGTCCCCCAAAATGTTTCGAGAAGCACTGTAGACTTGCAAATACTGTATCAAAGTTCCTGTTCAGCCCCATCATTCTGCTAATTAGCTGGTGGCTCAAAATCAGTTGGTCTTTTCGGGAGAGACCAAATGTGCGCTGAATGTCGCTTGTTCCATTCACGCAACATCTGTGAATGTGTCTTGAATGAAAAATTGCTCAATAGTCAAGCAACTTCACCAATTCAGATCACAAATTCACCTTCGTGCGACACCCACCATCTCAGTCTCATATATTTTTGGGGATAATAACATCTTCACGATGATGTTTGTCGAAAATAATAAAACAACCACAAGTTTGTCTCACCAGGATTGCAAAGGAGCAAAATAAAAGCAATCTGGTCCAGCTGGACTCCAACATGTGGCTGTATGTATTAATAGTGTGCATATCTCACAGGCAAGTTGGGTTAGGATGTAGATCTCGGTCGAATGTTTGTCGTGAGTAGTGCGGCGTATAGAGATCAGCTTGATATGTAAAGCCTCGTGGGGTGTAGTACGTTCCGTCATTACCCAACACATAGTAACTCCTCCGGATTTTCTACTTCCCCTCTGTGATTCCTGTTACTTCCGTCTGGTTTGAGGTAGGCGAGAGTGCGCGATACATTGCGAATAGAAACCACGAGCGAGTTGCGGCAATTATCAGTTTGAACGTTGGTGATTGAATGTAACAAAACCACACGCTCTGCCCTGAGAATTTATCTGCACTCTAGCATCGCAAATCAATGTAAACTAAGTTATTGTGATTGTAGGCTAAGACTCTATTGCTTGAGTTCGAGGTGACCGGACCCTGATTTTAATAATCTTAGCACGCAGAGGGAGGAAGAAGAAGTTGCAGAACACGGAGAATCGGAGAACATATTGGATTCAACTGGTTCGAGATCAATCATATGTGTGCCACTGTAGTGATACTGGTACATAAAGAGCAAATTGCAACGGGACGAGGAGCTTGACACCAGAGAGACTAGATGTCTGCTACGCAGATAAAGATCAAGATGCCTGCCATTATGAATCCTGCACGCGGAGAGTGCGTGACAGCCTCGAGTTTCAGCGTAGTTAGGTTGAATGCTATTCTTGTTTTATCGATAGGTCAAAATCACGAGAGAGAGTGTGATAAGAGAAATAGTTGATAAAAAATCATAAAGTTGCATGCTCGTTTTGTTTGTACCACGAGTATAAATATTGATATCGTACATCCGTGTTGAGCGCTATTAGATTCAAGGCGTTGCGAACTTGCGCTAATAACTAGACGTCCAGCAAATTCAACACCCACCGTCCACACTCTAGGGCATTGAGATCGTTTAGAGCTCAGTATCTTAGTCATCCGACAACTGACCCTCAATCCTATTTGCTCCTTCGCATTGAATGAACTTCTGCTTTGCCCCATGTTCCTGCGAAAGAGGGAATGAGTGAATTACAGTAAGAAGTGTGTGGTGAAACGAAATCTTGATCCAACTACTTCAGAACACAAAGAGGTGTCTTTTGAATGTGGTTACTATTTCAACACGAATTCTTCCTTCTAGTCGAATATTTGATTTGCACATCACATATACTAACCACATGAGAATCCGTAGTCATTCTATTGATACGCTAACCAATGTGCTACACATTAAAGGTATCACACTACGGTGTGAACATACATAATCTACAATCCGCAAACTACTTTAATAAAACGATCGCCACTATTGGTGGCTAAGTACTGTACATACAGCCGATATACATTGTTACTCAGATCCGCATAGCTCAGTTGCTAGGTCGTTTGGTGTAGCAGCCTGGGTCCCAATTTCAGACACAAACAGGTTTCCAGCAGATATACACGTGAGCATGACACCACTGAGAATATGAAGACGCCAACTCATATTCTTACAAAATGGCAGTGAAAAGGCATCCCCCACTTCACTTTTTCACAAATACAAAACAATCCACATCAGCTTTTTTGAGCGAACTGATGATAGTGTCCTTTGCCATGATCAACGCCTGCTAAACAAATCTGTTTGATACTTCGAAGTACATCTTTTCACATTCCGTTATAGAATACCTCAACTCCGTCAGAGATTTGCTCAACTCCGAAAGATATTACCTGTATAAGATGAATCAAATCAATATATTAATTTACATAGTCTCTCATTGATTTCAATCGTAATTAAGAGAGTCGTATTTGGCGGCAAATCTGCGCGCAAAAAATGCTTTCGGTCACGCGTATTTACGCACCAATGTGTGGCAAGCACCACTTGCCACACATTGGACGTTACCGCTGCTCAAGCACTCATTACATGCTGATGTTGGCCACTCATTTCACACTCTGTCGCTGCTCTCTTCACTGCACTACTCACTATCACCCCCTTCATTTTTCAGAATGCCGATTAGTGTGTAGGACAAGCAGCGGGTATTCGGCGCCGCAGTGCAGCAGCAAGACCGGTAGCCCGTTGCGTGTGCGTTGGGTACTCGGTACCAGACAGCGTGGCGATGGGTCGACAGCGTGGCGATGGGTCGACATCGCAACGCAGGACAACAATTGGGAAGCGGTGCCATCACAGCGCAGTGGGCGCCGGTACAAGAGGGTGACGGACGAGATGAAAGCGCTTCTCGTCGCGAGACTAGAGGAAACTGCCATCTAACTCTTCGTGAGATGGTGGAAGTTCTTCTGAAGGAGTACCATGTCAAACTGAGCACGCAAACAGTAAAGAGAGCGATTGACGGCGTTGGATTCACTATCAAACATGTGAACCAGCAAAGTGCACTCATGAACACGCTCGAAAACAAAGAGGAGCGCTATCAGTGCGTTGTCAGGCTGCTCGAGCTCCAGTCGCAAGGTATGTAATTGAGCACTGTGTTGTTGTTTTGGATGTTGCTGTTATGTATACTGACATTGGTGTGTATGTTTTACAGGAAGAAGGTTTACTATGTGGGCGAAACCAACTACAATGTGTGGTGTGCGAGAAAGGTTGGAAGAAGCAGACGTGGCGACCGCGTCTCCAAGCTGGTAACAGCAAGCAAAGGCGCCAACATGCACGTGATTGTTTGCATCTCAAGCGCTGGACTGGAGTACTGGCAGCGTCGTTTTGGGAGCTACAAGATGCCAGAATGCAAGGAGTTTTTGCGCCAGCTGCTCAGTCACATCCAGCAAAAGCAACGATTGAGTGACGTTGTCATAGTTCTCGACAACGCCCCGTGCCACTCACACGCTGAACAAGTGTTTGAAGAAGACGGCTTCAGAGATGCCACTCTCCTTAGACTCGGTCCATATTCACCTATGTTAAATTCAATAGAAAATGTGTTCTTCGCTGTTAAGGCTGCTATCAAGCAGTCCTTGGCAGCCCGCCGTATGGAGATAATTCGTCAACCTGTTGGAATGACGATTAGGGTGCATAGAGAGCAATTTCTTGTAAGCACCGCTGATGTATTTGTGGAAGATGTACTTACCGGGGAGCTGTGTTAAAGTTGTTGTGCACACACTGTGGGTTTCCATGTGCCTGTTTGCACCTTTGACGACATGCGAGTTGGTCGCTAGTAAATAACAACCATAAATACAAGGCTTTATATGAACAAGGTATTATGCTAATAAGGCATCTCTTTCGGAGTTGAGCAAATCTCTGACGGAGTTGAGGTATTATATAACGGAATGTGAAAAGGTGTAGATACCCAGTCTTAGAGTGCATTTTGTCATAGAAAAGAAAACGCGGTTACCGAGCATACAATTTCCATAAAGTAGGAGCTTCAATTGAGGTGAGCACAAGAAATCCTGTTTTCTTTAATATCATGATCCAAATAGGATAGGGGAAACCTGAAGGCAGGCATGAAAAATACTAAAGACAGACAATTCTAGGTAATTAGTGCGTTACACATAATATGCCCTAGCGTATTTGAGTTGAGTGGTGTGTTCCACATTAGGTTGGCAAGCTGACACTGCTCACTGTCGCAACAACAAAGAGTAGCGCGCGCGTTGATGACAAAGACGGCCACGAGAGGCGCTGCAGCAGCGATCACGCCGCGCGCAGGTGAGAACAACTGCGGTCGGCTATGCAGCAACATCAGTGACTGCACTGCAAGAAATGAGCGGATGCGTTGGGCGAGCTTCGCGCAGTGCAAATTAGTGATCTCGATCTGCCGCCTCGCTCACCTACAAAGCCAGCGGCAGCAGCAGGAGTGCCACACTTATAGCTGAACGGCGGCATAGTACCTTTTAGTGGCTCTGCAGATGCCGTCAACCAGTCTCCAGTGGCGGCTACGAGCGCAGCAGGGTCCAAATTTGTCCTGTTGTGTGGCACGTGCTCGAAGTGCTGAGCGAGCATCTTCCACACTGGCGGAGCTGCCTGCAGACAAGCGCCGCCAGTACCACGACTGAAAGTGGGAGATCCTCGGCTGCAGGAGCCAGAACGTGATCGCCAGCGAATCTCACAAGTTTCGAGTCTCGCTATTGTACACCAAGTTACGCTCAGACTCGACAAAGCGCGGTGTGGGTACGCAAATGTCGCGGCTCACGCTACTAATCCAGTAGCACGACGCGCCGCTGTGGCAGCGCTTGGTGCATTCCATGTGTGTTGCATCACTCTCTGCTCCACTGCTGTGGGGCTAACTTGGCACAATTCCAATTGAACTTGATCGGGTTCGCTCCAGATATTTACTCTTTCACTAAACCAGATGACGCTGACGCGTGAATTCTTGATACAGGGGACACTGCGCATTTGGGAAGTGCTGCTCGCGGACCCGAAGCACTTTAGCCTCTTGCACTACGTGAGGCACGCGCTGATCCGCTCGCAGCGAGCTCAGCTACTGCCGAATGGGTCTCGAGCTGCCTGAAGCCGCTGCCGAGCGTCAGGTCTGAGCTCGTGCTCGCGCAGGCAGAGCAGATGAGAGAGAAGTATAGAAGCATCGACCAGAGCCGCGTCGGGCCACCTTGAGTGGATGATGTGATGTAAACAAAATGTCTATGTTCTGGAAAGGTTGTGAATCACCAAGAGTGTTGATGAAGTGAGTTCTCGTTTGGACATGGAAGGCCATGCACTTGGTCAGCACAGGGTCACATCGTGGAGGCTGCACTCATTGTCTGTCTATAGGTCTATCAGGTGTCGAGAACAAAGCTTGCGTAGGTGTGCTCGCAGAGCACACTTGAAATACTGATTGTTTAGCAGTCTGTGCTTCCGGGAGGCAGATGATGTGGGTATCTACGCTTGTTGTGGCCAGGTTTAAAGCAATTTCCACACTTCCGCGGTGCTCTGCTCTTTTTGGCTTCGCGCATCTCGAATGAAGAAGGGTGACGCTTTGTCTTGCGATAGTGAGCTCGGTTTGGGTTGTTGATTTCAGCGGCGAAGTTGCTGGATTGGTGGGGCGGCCACGAGTCTGCTCAACCCGGTATGAGCCGAGTACCCCATGGACACCAGGGTCAACAACAGCTCCAACTTTGCGCCAATGCAGGTGAAAGCCCGGCGTGGAGAGCTGGGCGCCTTCGAGGAGGATGCGCATCAACGTATGTGCACATGGCAATCCCATGACCCGCTCATAGCACTGGGTGCAGACTCGGCGTTCTTCTGGGTGCAGAGTCTTCTTGTATTCGTTGTGTACAATCTTCAGCGCGTAGTGGGTGACCGAGCGAAGGACAGGCTCAAAAATGTGGCTGGGGAGTGTGAGAATCTCAACGCTTTCGCGTGCGATCTGGTCTTTAATCATGTGCTGGCGTCGCTTCATGGAACGGTCGCTTCGATCGTACACTTCCAAAAGAGTCCCCCATGCTCGCCTCAAAATGCACATGATGCTTGCCCAATGAGCACCTTCAGCCCTCGGCGTGGACGTGTTTGCGAAGTGCTGGAACTGGTCGAGAGCGAAACTTGCAAAGCGGTGTCTCGATGGGATTTTGTTGAGGTCAATGTACCGAAAAGCGTCCAGCAAGCACTGAACTGTGTGCGCATCGCGCGCTGGCTGCAGCCACGCACGAACTTCGTTCCCGCCGCCATCAATCAAATCATCCTTTAAACGATTCCATCGCTCGAGAAACTCAGGCTCTAAATCTGCTGTATTTGTAATGAAGTTCCATCTTTTCACCAAACCCTTGAACACCTCGCGTTGCATTCAGGGTTTCTCGCAGTTGGGCGCGATGTTTTTCGCAATTTACCAGCGGCAAAAATGAACTTGACACTGTGACCACATCAATGCTAGCGCGTTGATCAATGCATTTTCGTTGTCGACAACGGCAACCGCTGGGTGGCGTGCTAGTGATCTGGTATTGCGCTCAAGAGCCCACACGTAGCTTGCTTCTCGTTAGTTGTTCATGAAGCAGTACGCCACCGTAAACTGCTTGTGTGTGCCCGTAACTTCGACGGCGTGAAGCAGAAGCATCATTCTAGCGTTGGTCTTGTAGGTGCAATAAAGCATGAGCACTTCAGGGTTCGACTGGATGTGATGTCGACTCGCTTTCGGAGGGAAAAACAGGCGCACTAGCCGATTCTCTTCGTATCTGAGGCTGTCCAATACGATGGTTTCGTTCTTCAAATTTGCGTGGAGAGCCTCGATCTCGGTGAGACCATTGAACCGCTTCTTCTTGATCTCGCTGATGATGATGTCAACGTCTTTGAATGTCAGCCAGTCATGTGCCTGCCGGAGGCTGTCCAAAACTGAACTGACAGGAACACGTGGATTGTAGGTTACCTCGATCTTCTCAAAAATGCTGTGCTTCTCCTTCCGATACCGCCTTGCTGCAGGCAAAGCTGAGATCCTCTCAGGTGGAAGTGGTTCGTGGTTGCGGTGAGTCATAGCGCAGTCGATCACACTCCAGCTCTGACGATCGCGTCCAAATCGAGCCAGCTTGATCTCGTACGAGCAACTAACCTCCTTCTTTCGAAGCGGTCAAAGACCGCTTTGAGGCGGTATCCCGCCTGAACTGTGGCTTCGTTTCTCGCCACCTTGAGCGCACGTGAATGTGGCGGAGCTTGAGCATGAATATTTTGTTACGAGAGCGAAACCATTGCAAATGGCATACTCGAACAGAATTTCTTTCACCGCGGCGCCAGACGCAAACGTCTCGCTCGGACCATCTTCATCTGGCATCCAGACGCTAGTTTCTGAAGTCTCCATCCTCGGGGCGCTTTGCTGGATAGGTGGACTTGCTTTCTTCGCCTTCAGTCGCGAGAATGTGGCGTCCTTCTTCTCCGACAGCAACCCGTCACCGCGTCGCTCTCGCTGCGTGGGGAGCGTGGCGGGGACGGCTCGAGAGTGGGCAGGCGGAGCAGACGGAGGCACCAGTAAATTGGTCCCATGGGTCCCATGGGTCCCGTGATTTCACCTAGTCAATTCCGGCAACTTGAGTCTAACACTGCGAGAGTCACACCGCCTTGCTCAATGCCAAACTTGCAGCAAATTATGTGTAACACGCTAATTACCCAGAATTGCCTGTCTTTAGTCTTTTTCCTGCGTGCCTTTAGGTTTCCCTGTATAGTTACTGAGTAATCTTACTTATAGGATTGAGTTACTAAAAGCACAACCATACTCCAGGTTTGAATATAGGTGTTGACCTCAAACTGTCCTTAAAACTATATCCACAACGGACGTGTAGATGGTCACTTAACGTCGTTGTACTGAAATCACGGTGTTTTATGATGCACTTGGAAATGTTGGACATGTATGTGGTCAGTCTGGTGATTGAATAGAAAACACATTGATTGAGCGACTTGATCGCGATGCACGCAGTTCCTGAACAATGCAAGAGACAATTACTACAAAAGTCAACACACTACCACCACTCAACAGATATCGTTTCTGCTTCTTGGATTTTACCTTTTGGAATTGCTGGTTGTCCGCCAAGTTCATGCGGTCCCCGCTCGAGTTTCTCAAAATCCTTAGGCACTCGTTTGCTCACTTGTTTGCTCCCCTTTGATCGATACTTGGCTTTGTCCGCCAAGTTCATCGCCCTCAACTCGGCGATTCTTCGTGGTTTAGACGCCTTGTCTTGCCCTTTCTGGGTGTCGTGAAGTTGTTTTCTCTTCTGTGTATCTAACATCCCCTGATAGCTCGTCAGAACACCACCGGAACACTGCTCATCCACAGATGTCCCTTGCACTCGTTTTTCAGGTCGTGGGGCGATCAAGGCCTTCAGTGAGAGATTGACGACGTCAAGCGCGTCGATATCGACCTCCTTCCGCTTCAGATGCCTCTACTGTCTTTGAGTCAGGTCGACGGTAACAAACTGAGCAAGCACGGCAGTGTGGTGCCGATGCGAGGGATCGGTGGTCGGTGGCCGGTGTTTTGTTGCCCACGAGTTTCTTCAACATCACGCCCAGCGAGAGAGATATATCCCTGCTTTCTTGAGCCCTTTCACTGCGTTTTCTGATGAGAGCGCGTGTCCAAGAGGTCTTCGCGTGATCCTTACGAGGTAGTCTTTTGTTGGCAAACGTCCTTGATTCTCGAGTGGGAACCTCTTCAGCGATTTCTCGTACAAAGTCTTAAATGGCTGATAAACAGCGACATCTGAAGGCTGAAGGAGGCGGGACGTGTGCGCAGGTAGCACAAACAGATGCACGTATTGTTCATTGGCGTATTTCACTGTGTCCATGGACAAATATGCAAAATGCCCGTCCAGAATCAGAAGTTGGGGGCGTGCCGCTAATAGATCGCTGACGGTCCATTAGAACCAGTGTAGGGATAGGGATCCGTTGATATTTGACGTCTCAGATATCGCGCACACCGCACCTGGTGCAGCTCCCTTCATCCATTCGACCTTGCGCCTCACGCCGCCGGAGATGTACATGGGCAGAAGAATGCCACCAGCAGCGTTGATGCATTCCATTATACTGACGCTTTCGTGGTCTGGCGACCGCTGAACGTTCGCTAAAATACGCTTGGGGCACACAACGCGCTCGTTACACCTTCCCGGAGAGCACACCACGTCTCGTCGCAGTTCTAGATCTGATCTAGCTTGCCCTCAAGGTTGAGCCTCTTGATGACGGCCTCCAAGTTGACGGAGAAGCGGTATACTGCATCTTCAGTAGACACTTCAGGGCGCCACACGTCCAGAACCTGCGCTTTGCGAAAAGAAACAGCGGCAGAGTGCTTTCGGATCCAGCGCTGGATCCACTATTCATTGGAGAAATTGTCCGGTATTGGGCGCAAGTTCGTCGCCAAAGCTGCCTCTCGAGTTAAAATCCGCAGCTCTGACGTACCGATGCACAGCTTGTGAGCAGCGCGGTACCGAATCGCTTCAAAAATGCTGATGTCCGCGCCACGGGAGATGTAGAGAAGCTGGGGACCACGGTGGGCATCTACAGAAAGCAATCCTTTTACACGGGCGCGTAGAGACTCTCGTGATACGCCATACACCTTCGCGGCGGAACGAATTGACTTGCCATGTCAGATCGCAGCGATCGCAGCTTCGTACTGCTCAGAGGTGCTAGTGCGCGCTGCGATCATCTTCGTTAAGGAAAGGCGACTTCGTGGACTCATGGTCGCAGAATTGATTTTGGTGTTAAGCTTCAGGTTTGGAAATGATTTAGCCCCTGCATCCGGCAGTAATTTTTGCGGAATAGCTCAGAAAAACGTGGTAGAGGTCTCATCTTGCGCGGGAGAACGCCGGTCATTGATTGATACGAATGATATAACGCATGATGATATTTCTGTCACGTCAGCAAAGACCTAAAAAAGGATCAGTTTCACCGTTTTCACTTAATGTTGTACACTTTGTGTGTGACCACATAAATGTCGGTGCGGATAGTCCGAGTGACAGTCGGACTCAGAATGCATTTATTGCTGTGCGGTGGTGCTACAGGCGACCTCTGAGCATCAGTGTAGCTGTGGTGGGACTTCTGCTGCTGCTGATTGAAAGAGTGTTTGTTCAACTTGAAGTTGCAGTGAGAATGATAGTCGTTCATATGGTTGCACTCGGAGTGGACGAACAAAAAGAAATTGTAATGTCTTGTGAATGTGCCATGTTCATCCTTGAAGAATGTTGTGGCTACTGAGTGGCTACACCCATCTCTGGCTGCTGAGTTCGATCTGCGCATTCAGATGTGCCGTACATGTTGCTCGGTTGTGCCCAGGTTGGTGGTGTTTACTGCACGTCTTGACTGATGGATGAGATTTGCGTAAGCTTTGGCTCGCTGGTTGTGACTCGTACCTCATTGCCTTTGGTCGTCCTCATCTCTTTCCGTACGAAGGTGGCAAGCACGGGATTTGTGCATGTTTTCCATCACGGTGAGTGGCATCACTCAAGACTCGGGTGCATCAGGTATGCCAGTTGAAACGTGGATGTTTTCCTTGTACTATCGTAGTAGAAGTCCAATGTTCGACTCCGGTTGGTGTTTTGGATGACGTACAAGACGTGAACACAAGGGGCAACCATATCCACAGGAGACCCACACGAGCAATACAGTGGCGACCGGAACACCGCGGACTTATTTGACTTATGTGCCCCTTCTCCGGTCTTGAATGTTACTACAAACGTGTGTCCGGAGTTGGGGACGAACGACATGTACGTGGCCCATGTAACCAATTGTTTGTCGGCTTCACGTTCGACGCTCTGAGTCAAGCGGTTCCATTCAATTCATTACGCAGTGTTCTCGAAGTATCGTAGTCCGACGTAGCATTCAATTGCAAGCAAACAATCAAGAACATCCAAGGATTGCGCCTCCTTCAGCACCTCATTGACCGATTCCACATGATTTGACGTCAGTACTCCAAACTGCGGGACCAGTGAGCAGAGCAGCGACTACTTTCCGACCCTGATATCCAAAAGCCACTTCAACGCCAACTCGTTAACTTTACTCATTGGTGCGGAAGTTTGTTTAGAAGTCCCTTCCGTGGAGCACCTTGCTAACCTCCATGCTGGGCGCTCGAGTGGTCTCGACTTAACCTTCGAATTGAAGTTCTCCTTCACGTGACTGAAGCAGTAGAAATGCGAAATGTGCGCGCACACGTGCTTGAGTGCTTGGAGGAGCCGTTTGTCTCGGTTTAAGTTGAAGAAATCAGGTGATTGAGGGAGCTGGAGCAGCAGGAATCTTGAAAACCACGACCGGTTGTCTTCGTTCTCGATTGAATCAACGGCAACCGCAACAATTTGAGTTTGGTTGTTACCATTGCGGAAACAGGCAAAAAATAGAGTTCCTCTTGTCGGCGTCTTCTAGTGCGTCCCGTTCATCACAAGACCTCTTTTAGAGTAGTGCTGAAAGGCCTGCAACCCTTCGCGGTTCACAATTGCGATTCGTACGAAGATACCAGCCCTGACTTGGAGGTCGGCAGCATGGCCCTTGGTGCTGACCTCACCAGCGTATCAAGGTAATTACTCGAACTGTTCGCCAGTGGAGTCGAAAATCTCACGGAGCAAGCACTTCTTGGTCCTCAGCCGATTCTTGTACGAAGTTCAAAGTCCTTTCCCGAGTAGCAGTTAGTGTATAGCGCGAGATCTCACAGAGCGCTCAATCGTGTAGAAGAGCCAGTGAACGTCTGGGTCGTTAGCAATTTGCTTAGCATGACACATTCGACTCGAAAGTCGAGACGAACCGTTTGTTCTTATTATGCTGCAGGTGTGAGATTGAAATCGGGTGGGAGGCTGAAACTTGCTGCTGAAGGTAAACCGGACGATAAACGTCCAGTCAGAATATTCGCACTTCGCCAGATACCGCCTCTTGTCACTCGCGACAAAGGCGAATCCACGCTATACCCGCCAGTTGTAATAAATCACCGCAGCCGTGATATCCGCCTTGTTTCGGTACTCAGCGGTGCTGAAAAATTCATCGTCAACGACTTGGTAGGTTGCAGTCCCACCAAGGTCGAGGCCTGGTCGCAGTGGCTGCTCTTGGTCGGAATCGTCTAGAGAACTTGAGATACTGGACGCCCATGGATCGTCTTCGTCGCTGTTGTAAGAGCTGGTGGTGGTCTGGGGTGGATTGAAGCGGAAATGCGGAAATGTGAGTGCCAGGACGAGCACGAGCACAATCATGAGCAATTAGTTTTGTACAGTGTTTATTTGTGTATTGAGAGTGTACCTCAAGTGCGATCAATATTAGCCACGCCAGTCGTTGATATCTTTCCCCATGTGATCGATCTCTGCACTATCTCATTTCTCCATTTGTCTTTCTTGAGATTCGGCATAGCTTGTGAATCTGTTCAACAACCAGATTAGTATGCCATCCAACAAATTACTCCAGTTACAGCGGCAACAGGATAAGTCGAAAGATCCATCTCAAATATGCGATCATCCGAGTGTCCAATGTGCTCAAAGTGTATTTCTGTTCAGGAATATGACAACATCCTGCTCTTTGGCTTTGTCTCTGTGTTCTGTGTTGGTGATCCTTGGTATTACGAAGCGCTCAAGAAAATACACAAGATCTTGTTTCGTATCCTACAGAGAGCAATTTTGATCTCGTCCTGTTCCACTTATCAACAGAAATGTTGCTTCCAGCCTGCCATCACTACATCGATTGCGTGTGCTATTTGTACCTCAGAGCCTGATACCTCTCAGCTTCCATCGCAAGAGCACGCGGAACGAAAATCGCTTCCTGGCGGTCTTCGTATCTGTAATAGCGCAAAATAATACAGAAGACCACCGTGCTTTTGAGTTGAAAAGTCATGCATGCATGGAAAATTACCTTGAGATTTTCGATCGGTATCACGAGTAACGAAATATGCTGCCAGCGACTGAAACATACACACACCTTAGGCTTAAATGGTCAATCCCTCAACACTATAGAGAGGCAGTTGGAAATGGATGATGAACACAACGTGGCGTCCCTGGTAATGTGGTGACCCTGAAGGCGATTATCTGCGCTGCCTCGATGTGCTGCTGCAGATGCTACAGCAGCAACCGCAACGTACCCTTGTGATGATCCTTTCGTTGCAGTTTGTTTTTAGTAGCATCAGCAGCAGACGACGGTGACGTTCTCCTGTAGTTTTGTGAATTGCTTTGGCGGATTTCTGTCCTTAAATTATTGAGTGGCGTTCAGCTGTCATTTTATCTTTTTTTTTGCGTATTTGGGTCCTTTTCTCATCTTCAAAAAGTGGCATTCTGGTTTTATCACTTGCAGGCGCTTGTAGGTGCAGATTGAGACTTGCGCCAGTCATAGCAGAGACCAAGCTCAAGAGAGGGACGATCGACGCCAGCAAGCGGAGAGATAGCGAATAGGCATGTTAGCGGCTTGGTCTGCCATCTTGGTCTTGTGTTTGTAATGGCGCGCCCTGCTGCGGGTGTGCAGCCAGTCCGTTTCGCTCTTCGTGGCCCTGTACAGGTGGGCCAGTCTGGAGCTTTTGGGTTTCCGGTGCAAGTGCTGCAAGTGAGTGGTCATCGCATTATCGTCCACAACATGCATGCAGTGAACAGAGACGCTTTTCGTGAGCCTCTCGAGAAGCTGTGTAGAAGTCCTCAGTATTCCGTTGTGTTGTTTGTGGTGGCAGGGTAACCGGAAGAGAGCGACAACACAGCTCTTAAATAAAGGTGCGGCATCCTCTCCACAGTCCCCACACGGATGGCACCCACTGATTTAGCAGCAACACTTCCCCATTTTTGAAAGACGAAGAACATTTGGAAGTTGTGCCACCCATAAACTGTGTAAATTGCGAGCGAAAGTAGCCCGGACCTGTCATTCTCCAACTCGCGCGATTGTCGAGAGACGACAATCAGTGACGCCATGTTCGATCTAGTCGCGGAGACCAGAGCAGCGAGGACGAAAGCAATGAACGACTACCGAAGAGGCTGAATGCATGACAGGAAGATGACTCCAAACATCCCCGTGTGTGGTTTGATAGGAAGCTCGCTAACGAGCTGTGGATGCCCGACGCAGCTGGCCTACACGGTTACCCAAGATCCTTCAACCGCGCACCGCGAGACTCCAAGTCTGTCGTGGCGACCATGCTCACGTCCTAGTTCGAAGTCAGCAACTTCGTTGACACCTCTCGTATACTCTGGGGGGAGGGGGGTCTTGCTCCAGGAGAACCTAGGTAGTTGTCGGGCAGGTGTTCGGATGGAGCATTGACGACTGAACGAACGGAACCATCAGACAAGACGGTCAATAGCGCCATCAAGCTTCGGTTGTACCTGGATTGCCACCAACGCGCCAAGCTGGACCATATGGTCACCTCCAACCGCGCCATTTACAACAAGCTGGTGACTTCTTCCAAGAACGACTGCAGATCACGGCTGGTGCTACGAGGACGCGAGAACGAGGTGAAAAGGATGACCCTGAGCGAGCTGAGTGCGCAATACAGACCTATCGCTCAAGTCAGGACCATGTTCGCCTTCTTTCGGAACAACAAGAAGGCACTGGCTAGGCACCTACAAGTGCAAGATGAGGTTCGCGGTTTCGCATTCCGCGACTTCATGAAAGTGGTCAAGTTTTCCCTCGCACTGTTCTTTGCGTTAAAGAGAAAGGAGCAGAAGACCTCGTTTCCGGATCTGAAGTTCAAGAGCAAGTTCGTCCCGTCGAATTCGATCGAGATCCGTGCACGATCAATCTCAGTGGTTCAGCAGGGAGAGAAGCACCTCGTTCGTTTCCATCCTATCTTCTTTGAGCTGGGAAAGAACGAAGGTATCCAGTTGCTTGAACGACTTCCCAAGCTGCTGCACTCGGTTCGACTGCAGCGACTACGCGAGGGAGAGTACCACCTTGTGATTCCGCACACACTAAATTTCGATCTTGGAGTGCGAAACTTCGTAACTTTGTACGACCCAGATGGTCGAACATTTAGCGTGCGTGACGCTCGCTCTGTAATCGAGTATCGCTTCAAGCGTATGAACGCATTGAAGCCGAAACTCGGTGCATTAGCGGAAAAGAAGATCCTCCAAACCAGCGCCTCAGCAAACACGACAACCGAGACCACGAGCCGTAAAGAACCACTGCTCCACCGACAACGTTACCGGCTACGAAAGAAAATCCGGTTCAACCTTCGTCGCATCGCCAGAATGATCCATGGCATGCACCACCAGATTTCGAGCTGGTTGTCGGCCAACTACCACGAGGTTCTCGTACCAGCGTTTCAGACCTCAGAGATGGCGCGAAAGTACAAGCAGAGTGCGGCAACAGACTTCACAGCCACGGTTCAGTCTGCTGGAGAGCGATGCGAGCTAGCAAGTCCTTCCATGCGCGCAATGACGACTCTTTCCCACTTTAGACTCAAGAACCTCCTAAAATACAAAATGGAGAGATCCGGGGGTCAAGTGATCGAATGCAGTGAGGAGTACACTTCGAAGACGTGCTCAGGATGCGGGGACGTGAAGTACGATCTCAGAGGCAGTGCCATCTACAAATGTAATTCGTGTCACCTCACTCAGAACCGAGACATCAACGCCAGTAAGAACACCTTCATTAAGAACGTCAGTCGTTTGCTAGGATAGGCTAGCAAAGTTACCGGTGAGCCTGCACCGCGAAGACCTGTCAGCTTCATGCTGGCGATAGAGGCCCAAAAATACAGGCGCATTGTTCTTGTGATTGACAACAGCAAGAAATTACAACCTTGTATCTGATAATTGTTTGAAAATGATATTTCAGCCGTTATTTGCCAGTTTGTATTTTGATACTCAGACCCACCAAGCCCAAATCAATGGCTTCGCTGTACGACGCGCTTGACGTGCATCCGAAGAGCTCGCTCGACGAGGTCCGACGCGCGTACCACCGCGCTGCGCGCCGCCACCACCCGGACAAGCGCGCTGCATTTGCTGCTGGCGCGAGTGGCGATGATGCAGAAGTGTCCGCACAAACTGCATCTGCTGCAGAACAACTGACTGACGACGCAGACTTCTTGCGTGTCCAAGAAGCGTACGAGACGCTGCGCGACCCAGCGCGACGCGCGCAGTACGACGCCAAGCTGGCGAGAGACGCGATCGTGCGCAAGCGAGACGGCGAAGACGCGCGCATCGCTGACATCGTGTCGGTGGACGACATGGTCAAAGAAGTGCTCGCAGCGGAGAACGAAGACGAAGTAGACGAGGTGATCTACTCGCTCCAGTGCCGGTGCGGAGACGCGTACGAAGTGACCGAGGACGAGCTGCTCGATGGCGTCGACGTGGTGCCGTGCAACGGTTGTTCGCTCAACATCCGCGTCGTAATGAAAGCGCCATAGAGAGGAGTGCTGCTTTGTGTGCTGAGTATATAGATTTTCAAATAGAGATGGTTTTGCGCGAAAGACATCATGTGGTGTCTTTGAAGTATTTAAAATATGCAAATGTGAAGACAAGATAGCTCTCTCTCTTTCTCTCTCTCTCTCTCACCACCACCTTGTCTCCATTCTTTTTGTAAACTCCTCTTCCTATCGCCACCCGCTTGTTTTCAATCGACGAGAAAACTAAAACTCCTTTCCACGAGGAGGTCCGTGGCTCGGGTATTGCAATGGCGTCTGGATCGCGGTCAGCGCGCTCAATCCGACGTACGCGAGGAAAATAAAGAAGAAACCGAAGAGCAGACCGGTCAGCAGATCCGGGGTCATGTGCACGTAGTGCGAGAAGCAGAACGCCTTGCCGCCCGAGTACCCGACGAGCAAGCCTGTCTCACAAATGACCACAGCAGACGCAGTGGAGTTCGCAAGGCGACGTCGAGTCGGCGCGGAGATCTGCTTTGGCTCGGCTTCATCGCCAGTCAACATGAAATCAACTGACCCCTTGGTCGCAGTGGAGAGCACCTCGGACGCGGCCTTGATCAGCGTATCGATCTCCGGCAGAGTGTACTCGCTTCCGATGCGCACGACCAGCAAGTCGGTCTTGCCGTCCGCGACAGCAGCTTTTCCCTCGCTTCCCGACAGAAATTTCTGTACAGCACGAAGAAGAAACAAACATATTAGATACGCACGATTTTATTCACGCCAACCAAGATGCCAGGGTTGAATGCACAACAAACCTCAAGCTTCTCCACTGGAACATCCTTGAACGCCACCAAACCGCTGTTCAGCGCATCCGTCAACGAAGAGGCGCGCGTGGTGTGTGGAATCACAGCCGATGAAGCCGCAGCGCCGACAGCACCTTGCACAAACGAGCTGCTCTTGTCACCACTGAGTTTCGCGACATCCTCCGAGTGGAGCTTGGGCGCAAGAAACACGGCAAGCAGCTCCGACTTTTCAGCTTCCTATTCGCCATTCGCCGTAAAAGCCAACACACACACCGGTTAAGTTAAGAAGAACGCAAGCATTGACGCGACTCTCCCCTCGTTTGCAAAGATTTTGACCGCACCTGGCTATCCGAAATCGCGTGCTGCAGCGTCGACACGACCGCGCTTTCGTCCAGCGCCGAGCTCAAGTACGACGCGGTGTTCTCGAACGTCCTATCCCCGTCATAGCACACACAACAACAAACAAGCAGCACACCGCATTAGCACAAGCACAGCATAATCCTTTCCCATTTGAGAAGATCCCATTTTGTCGTCGCTTGATACAAAAAAGATCTCTTCGAGGCATTCCACTCGCAGTCTAACAGTCGAATTGTTCCACTTACGAGCGCTGCGACCACATCACCAGCGGCACATGCGGATAGAGTGTCGCGGCCGTCGCGACCTCGCACAGCGCGCCGCAGAGCACGCCCACGAGCACTTTGGTGTTCATTCTTCAGCTTCTTTCTCCGTCGGTCGACTCGCGCGCCGCTTTCTCCTTCCCTTTCTTTGCTTCCGTTTCGCTTTTGAGCCAAAACTTGGAGATGCTGCTGAGCCTTCAGCGGCTGATATTCTACCAATATCACGAATAAATCTCTCGCCTACATTTGAATTCGGCATATATATTAGGTACTTTTTTCGAAATGAAGCAAAAAAGCTGAGTAAAATCGAAAACCTTGTGCCTGTTAAGAAATTTCACTTTGGTTTTGTATGCTACATTATATTTAAGTTAAGTTCACTTTTATTCGGAGGTTTCAGATAAAAGGGCCCTTTATTGGAAGCAGAAAAAACATTGTTTTCCTATCACAGCGAAGCTTTTGAGCAAAAGCGTGCGAATAATCAATTGGAGTGAGCGAGCGTCCATCCGTCCGCTGTTTGCCCTCGCATCCATTTCGCCAACTGCGCTGCAATCGCCCAGTTCCATAGAGACAACAACCGCATGTACTCACAACTATCCCCTCATACACACGCGTCCAGTGGCGAGATGGTGCTGCTCACAATGCTGCCGACGACAACGACCAGGTGATGAAGGTGCAGACGCCGGCGCTGCGCACGATTGGCGACCTCGAGAGCATCATCAAGGAGGAGTACCGCTGCGTGTTCCCGAAGAAGGCGTCGTTGCACGCGGACGCACGGATCCAGAAGTGCGTCACGATGAACAAAGTGCTGAACCGCCGCAAGCAGCCGCACGACGCGAGCAACAACAACCAGAAGCAGCGCCACTGCTTTGTTATAACGGGGTACACACGTTGGGTTACACCGCCGTAACCCAACTCGCCTTTGCCTTTGCC